>AAPY01710216.1:0-38876 GCA_000181375.1 Tupaia belangeri
AAATAAACCACATCAAGTATTAATTATTAATTTTTACAATTGGTTATTTTTCCATTGACAGTTGCAAAGGAGGTAAGTAATCATTCTGTGTGTGAGAAGATGGTCATGAAGACAGGGTAACCCAAACATACTGTGGTGAAGCACTTCTTTCTGGAGGGTCTGATGTACATAGCTGAGCATCCTAGCCTGTTCTTCCTTGTCTTCCTCCTCATCTACAGCATCACATTGATTAGGAATCTCATTGTTCTCCTTACTGTGGGCTCTGACCCTCATCTGCACTCCCCCATGTACCACTTCTGGGCCACCTGTCCTTCCTGGATGCCTATTTGTCCCCAGTTATGGTGCCCAAGATCTTGGCAAGCCTGCTGACTCAGGAGGGTAAGGTAATCTCCTTCCAGGGCTGTGCTGTGCAGCTTTACTGCTTCCACTTACTGACCAGCACCGAATGCTTCCTGTACATGGTCATGGGTTACAACCACTACCTGGCCATCTACCCAGGGGCCATGCATAGGCGAGCATGCGTGGCACTGGCTGGGATCATGTGGGACACTAGGGCCATGCACTCTGCAACCCACACCTTCTACCTGCCCTGCTATGACCCATTGCATTGCCTACTTCTTCTGTGACATCCTGCCTGTGCTGAAGGTGGCCTGTGTGGACACCATGGTAACGGAGCTTGTCACGCTGGTAAACATCAGCGTGGTGGCTGCAGGCTGCTGGACACTCACCATCACGTCCTATGTTTTTATTGTGGCGGCAGTGCTGTGCATTCAAACGGCAGATGGCCAACGATGGGCCTTCTCCACCTGCTCTGCCCACCTCACCGTGATGCTCCTGTACTACCTGCAGCCTCCATCCAGGTGTGCTGGGACTGGGGTCCCTGCTGTCTTCTACATGGTCATTACTCCCATGCTCAACCCTTTCATTTATGCCCTGCGGAACAGAGAAGTGAAGCGGACCCTGAAAAGGCTTTTGTGCAGGGGCTGTGGGAGCTGCCAGTGGACAGTCTACCCCTGTAACCTGCGCTATCTGCCTTTCATTGCCTGTGATGAACGCAGCTATTCACATCTCAAATGAACAAGGAAAATAATTCAGGTAGAAGTGAAAATAACTGAGTTTCAGCTCAACCAGTAACTTTTTCTCCCTCCTTTGGCCAAGTGGCCAGCTGCAATGTCTGGTCATAAGCCTTTCATCTATAATATGAAAGAGCTGGATTAGGTAATGTCTTGAATATCCCCAAACTCCAAGTTCTATGACTCAAATGTAGATGGAATGTTATTCATATTCTCAAATCCTCACATTTCAGTAACTTTTTTTTTTACTTTTTAAGAAATAGTTTTATTAAGTATGTAATACAGATTAAAGGATACTGAAAACAAAAATACAAGGTACTGACAATAAAATGAACCTTTCTATATGTACCAACCAGCTTAAGAGAAAAAAAAAACATTTTTCAGAATAATGAAATACAAGAATGGTGGCTTGCCTGAGTTCACTTAGTACCTGTCATATCTCTCATGTCATATTTTTCCACTCAAGATAGTGTATAACTAAATGAATACAGTCTTCTCTTTTGAAAGTAACATGAAAATAACTACTTCATAGCGTTTTATCAGGACCAAAGGAGACAATTATGGAAAGCACCTGGTGTAAAGCATGTGCCCTGGTTTCCTTCTATACAGGCTAGAGAAATTAAAAAGAGCTTATTGTACAAGCTAAGATTTGAACCACCTCTGGAGGCTTGGCAAGGTTTTAATGTCTTCATTAAGCAAGCTTTATGCAACAGCTACACACAAAAAAAAGTCATTTCTAGACTTTGAGGGGATAAGAGATAATGCAAAATTATAGCTAAGTAGCTTGCCAGATAGTAGGAGTTGTCACTGTTCAGAAAATAAGAAATGACCCTGAACAACTCTGAGGAGTTTAGATTATGTGCTAGGCATCCTACTTCTTCATTTCTTCTCCTCTTCATCATTGATCAGGATACTCTAATCCTGAGAGCCACTTCTTTAAATGCTAAATCATGGGATAAATGAGAGAACAGAGAAAGAAAAAAGAGAGGTGGTAGAATGGCCCAATTAAGAAGCTATTAACAAGCTAATGTCCTAGGACTAAGAAGAAACATCATTTAAACTTGGATGATGACGCTGGAGATGAAGAAGTATTTCATAATATTAATTAGAGGTGTATTAAGGAGGGAAAAATTGAAAGACCATTAGAATGAAGATAGTAACTATATATATATATATATATATATATATATATATATATATATATATATATACATATATATATATATATATATATGTATATATATACATGTGCAAGGCACTATTCTAGTTTTTTATCTATATTAATTCTCCTGAGAGGCATATTTTAGACCAGTATTTTAATTTATGTTACACAGATGAAGGAATTCTAATATGAGAGGTAAAGTAACCTTTCTAAGGCCATGAAAATAATAATAGTAGAAACCAGGATTTCATCTGAACTCTGTCTGGCTTCAGGGACACATTTTAGAAACACAACAGTACCTACAAGATAACCAAATCCTGCCCCTGTTATTTAACCAATGATATTAGAGATATAATGTTATTGTAGGCCTTTCATCAAGGAAAGTCTTCTTTTAGATAAGAGAATAAGCAGCATTTGTCCTGAAGAAAGAGCTGTTCTCCCTTGTTCTAGTGTCTCCATTATTGATGCATTCATAGAAAGGCCAGAGGTAACTCAGACAAACTCTTCATTTCCATCAGAGAAAACTTAAGCACAGGTAGGATATACAGGAAGTCAAATATGGAAGGAGAGATGGTGATAAAACAAGCTGTCTGTATGGTCTGGTCCTACACCATTCCTCAGTCATGTCAGATGTCCACCTCCTAGAAATGAAAGAATACATTGTCAAAGAATATTGTGGCTATGCGATGCCCATCTTACATTCTTTTCTTCTCAGCTTTGGCCTTAGCACTTTTATATATGTCTACCCTGTAAAATGGCTCACTCTCAAATTCTTCTTCATCTTCATACCTGTCTTTTGGCAGCATGAATTCTTCATCACATTACATTATAGGCCTTCATAATGTCACTAATTGCTATCTTTCTTTGAATCGTTACCAAAAGGTGTCATGCGTGTAACTAAATTGTAAGAACTTCAAAAGCAAAGACAGTTGTACTTCTTAAGTGTTCCAAAGAAGGGAACTCAGTAAAATATTTAACTTAGTAAAGTATACATTCAATCTAGTATTCAGGATATGTAAATAAGACACATATATTCTTCTCAATGTAACTGCCAAGTGTAAAGATTTGTCTTGTATACAGTTCATTGTTTTCTCCTGTCAGATATTTCTGGTTAGCTTTGATTTGGAGATTTAACAGCTTTGGTGTACTTTTTCTATTTCAGCTTTAATTGAAATTTGAAAGGAAAAGAGACTAGAGATTTAATTGGTATTCATTAAAATAAAAATAGAAACACTTGACAAAAGGTGGACAACTATTTAAGGTTACTATTTTCCTAGCCTCTTACAATCAAACAGTAAATAACTAATATTTCATGATTATATGTCAAATGGACAAGAAACAAAAGTGTTATGTGAACAGGATGATTTTCACAGAAGGACATAATGCAAGAGTGATGATGATTGGTCATGGTACTGCATAGTGTTGGAGAGGTAGTTCAGTTCCTGTGAAAGAGGGGCATACAAAAAATATTAGATGCGTGCAATTGAGTGGACTACATATCTTCATAGGATGAAGGATTCCACAGTAATTGTATTCAAAGTACGAGTATATAAGTGATTTCAGGCTACTGTTTAAATAATGTGGACAGGCTGATCTGTCTGTGGGGTAACCTGTCTATCTGTCCTTCCAAGAAAGGCTTCTCCCCTTCCTCTGTCTCATAAGAGACTGCACATTAAATCAGTATGCCGTCCTGGAATAAATTCCAAATGCTTATCATGAACTATTTTTTATGTATTATTAATTTTTTATGTTAAAAAGTTTTAAGTGCTTTGTATATAAGTTGTTGAGGGACATTGGTTTGGAGATTTTATTTATAGCAATGTTTTTGGAAAATGTTGGTATCAGAATAATATTGACATCATAAAATGAAGCAGTAAGCATTCTAAACTCTGTTGATATGAACCCGGAATGCTGACCCTTGTAGGTCAGCCTGGCAGAACATCATATGTTACTACTGCATAGCCTTCTGGCACCCGAGTTGATATTTGATTGCTGACTTAACATCCTCATTACTAATCTGTTCATATTTTCAATGTCCTCATTCTTTAGTCTTGGGATATTGTAAATTTCTAGGAATTAAATCTCTTATTCTGAGATTTCCAGTTGGTTGGCGTATTATTGCTCATACTAATCTTATTTTTTTATTTCAATTTATTTATTTGCATTCATTCACTGTACATCATTACAGCATACAAAATGACATTTTCCATCCTGGATACACTGTATATTGTCTCAATCAAGCACATCAACAAACATGTTATTGTCAGCAAATGATCTTCCATTTCTTGTTTTCTGTATGTTTTGCTTTTTTTCCCCCCTTTCCTTGATTCCCTATCTCTTACCCTCTGCCATCTCCCACTCTCCTCCCACACTGTCTCTGGTATCTATCTTTGCTTTCTATACTGCTTTCCCCCCACATTTTATTGAATCCCCAAGACCCTAATCAATCCAAATATCCTCATAGCAAACACAGGTGACACACACATTTCCATGAACACAAGTCTAACTTTACGCAGCCTATAACGTAGCACCTAGCTGGGGCTATATATCCTACTGCAGTCATTGAATAGATATATTTTTTTTTTCCTGAAACTTTTTTTTTGTAACTCAATTTACATTCCTTCCCTAAGCATCATCACAGCACACAAAATGCAATCTCCCATCCAGTACACACTGCATAGTGACTCGATCATGCACATTTTTAAAAATTCTCCATTTCTAGTTTTTAGAATTATTTCCACTCCTCTTTCTGACCCTCTGTCCCTTCCCACCCTCCTCTCACACCACCTCCTGTGTCCACAATTGTCCTCCATTCCCTTCCCACCCACATTGCATTGATCACACAATTTCCTACAGAATCTACTTCCAATGGTGAGTTCAGTCATTACTACTAAGAAAACCAGTTTTGACTTAAATCAAAGAAATGCCAAGGAACTTTGCTTAAAGCCAGGAAACAGGTTAGGATTCTGTTCAAATGGTAGGTGCATGAACCTATCAGTCTCATGTACTTTTATCTTCTGTTCTGGTTCAATTTTCCTAATTAAATTCTGGGATATAATATTCAACTCCAGACTTGTCCCTATGATTAAGTTGGCCACTTTCTTAGCTTCTGAATTCTTATTTCTGCGTGTCTGTATTTAATTTTCCTAATACAGCACATCCTTGAGAACTTCTTGGAGATCTGGTCTGGTGCTGGTAAATTCTTTCAGGTTTCGTTTATCTGAGAATGTTCTTGTCTTTTCTTCCCACCTGAAAGATAATCTTGCCGGGTACAGTATTCTTGGCTGAAATTGCTTCTCTCTTAACACTTTGAATATATTTTCCCATTCTCTCCTCGCTTCCATTGTTTCCGATGAGAGATCTGCTGTTAGCCTGATGGGATGTCCTTTGTAGGTAACTTGATGTTTTTCTCTTGCCAATCTTAGTAACTTGTCTTTGTCTGCGGTTTTGGTCAACCTGACTATAATGTGTCTTGGAGAAGATCTTCTTGGGTTGATTCTATTTGGGGTCCTTTGTATTTCTTGGGACTGGATGTTTGAATGCCTCTCTAGGTTTGGAAAGTTTTCTTGCAAGATTTCATGGAATAGATTATCAATGCCCTTATGGGTCTCTTCACCTTCTGGAATGCCAATTATCCAGATATTTGGGCATTTGATGGTATCCAGTACTTCTCGCATATTATTCGCAAATTTTTGGGCCATTTTCTCAGTCTTTGTGGTGGATTTTTCTAGGCCAGCCATTTTCTCTTCTACATCTGAGATTCTATTTTCTGAATGATCTAGTCTGCTTTTAATACTTTCAAGGGAGATTTTGACTTCCTATATTATAGACTTCATCTCTAACAGTTTCGTTTGAGTCTTTTGTAAAGTGTGCAATTCCTCTTTTAGATCTTGCAAGAATTTCCTCATCTTCTGGAACTCGTCAACTTCTTTCTCCTTTCTCTTTAGCAGTTCATTATCTCTCTTCTCTTCCATTTCTGTTAGCTTCAACATTATGAATGCTCTAAATTCCTTATCAGACATTTCCATGATTTTCACCAAACTGCTTGTGGGTGAAGAAGAGTTACTCTTTCCCCTTGGAGAAGAGGTATTTTCTTGTTTTCCCATATTTCTTGTGATCCGGTGGTGATTTCTTGTCATCTGATGGATGGTGTTTTTCTTTCTAATTCTTGAAGTTCAGCTGCTAGCTCGCTTGTTGGAGGCTGAATTATTGGTTGAAAATCTTCATTCCCTGAAATATCTACTTCGCTGAAGCCATGTGGAACCTTCTTCTGAAGGCCCGGCCTCTTCTGCCTTCTTAGTATGATCAGGTGAAGTCTTTGGAGTTTGATATCCTCACACTTCCTTCAGCCCATTTTCATGTCGTTTTACATATGCTCTCATACTAATCTTATGATCAGGTCAGTCCCACAGCACGGTGGGTAATCACTGTGCGTTGGAAGCATAATCCCACACAGGGGACGGCAGCTTGAATCTCATTCACTGTGTTTTTCAAAACCCACTGGGCATGTGTGCTCATGTCCAAAATCCTGAAAGGAGAGCAGGAAAAAGATGGATCATAGCATTGACCATGCCCCACTTAGGAGATGCCTTTTCTCTTCCTCTCTCTCACAAGTGCACGTGCCCACTGGCAATCAAAAATAATCATTATAATCTTATGATCCAATGTATTTCTGTGATATCAGTGGTAATATATCTTTTTTCATTTATAATTTTACTTACTTGTGCATTCGCTCATTTTTCTTAGTTTAACTAAACGTTTGACTGTTTTACTTATCTTCTCAAACAACTAGCTCAGTTTTATTGGTCTTTTGTAAGTTTTGCAGTCTTTATTTCATTTATTCTTGTTATAATCTTTGTTATTTTCTTCTTTCTGCTAACTTTAGGCTTACTTTGTTCTTTTTTTTATTTCTCATATTATAAGAAGAGGTTGTTTATTTGAGGCCTTGCATTTTCTTTATTGTAGCTATTTGTTGCTGTCAACTTTCCTCTTAGAACTGATTTTACTATATCTCATAATTTTGATAAATGCTTCCATTTTCATTTGTCTCAAGAGAATTTTTATTTTCCCTTTTGATTTATTCTTTGACCCATCAATTGTTCAGGAGTGTGTTGTTTAATAACCACACATTTTTAAGTTTTCCAGTTTACCTCATGTTACGGATTCCTAGTTTCATACCATTTTGGTGGAAGAGATACTGTGACTTAAATCTTTATGAATTTGTTAACACTTATGTAGTATAACATACAACTTATCCTGGAGAATGTTCTATGTACATTTTTTCCCTTGTTTTCTTTCTTTTTGAGAGGTATTTTGCTATAGGGCATGTGCGCTCACCAGAAAGACAGAGAGCCAGAAAGCGAGAAATCACCCTTTGGGAGGATGGCCACACCACAATCCTTTCTCCTCTATTCTCCTCTTGGGATCCTGTGCACACAAACACACATGCCCAGCGTGAGTTTAAGCCACCAGGTCTGGGGCTCGAACCACAGTCAACTACATGGGAATCCAGAGACGTAACCATTTTGCCATCTGCTGGTCCCTATTTGGTCTACACTGTTCAGTTTTGCTCTTTCCTTATTGCTTTTCTGTCTCAATGACCTAGTCAATATTAAAAGTTGGGTATTGATTTCACCTACTACTGTTCTATCACTATTTCCCTCTTTGTTTCTGTTAATATTTGTCTTGTGTACTTAGGTGTCCCAACATCACGTTTACAATTATTGTATCTTCTTAACAAATTATCCTCTTTATCATTATTTAATGACCGGCTTTGACTCTCATGACAGTTTTTTACTTAATTGTCACCCTTGCTCTCATTTGGCTACCATTTACGTGGAATATCTTTTTCTAGCACTTCCCTTTTATTCTCTGCATGTCTTTAAAGCTAAAGTGAATTCATGTTCAGTGTAAGCACCGTGTAGTTGGATCATATTTTTTTAGCCATTCATCCACTCTGTCTTTTGATTAGAGAATTTAATTTGTTTACATTCAAAGTAATCATTGGTAAATAATGACTTAACATTGCTATTAGTTAATTTTGTTCTTTCTGTTTGCTGGTTCCTTTGTTTCTTCCTTTTTCTCTTGCTATTTTCCTGTGCAGTTTGATGATTTTTTTTGTATTCTTATGTTTTTACTCTTTCTGTTCATATTTTGTGTGTATGTACAGGGTTTTACTTTGTAATTATCATGAGGCTTACATAAAATTACATATAGCTTTAACAGTCTAGTTTAAGGTGATAATATCTTATTTTTTTGTCACACACACAACTCTTCTCTAACTCCAAATGTTGTTTGATGTCAAAATGTACATCTTTTAGGGCTAGCAGGTGGTGTGGTGGTTGGGGCAATGGCCTCCCATGTGGCCAGTCACTGTTTAAGACCCAAACCTGGCAGCTATCTTTCCCAGTTTCCCTTTCTCTCTTTTCGTTCTCTCTCTCTCTCTGAATCAAATTAAGGAATAATAATAATATAACAACAGATTAAGCAATTATTTTTTAAAAGTCCATCTTTTATATCATATATCCACTAAGAAATTATCATAGCCTGTTACTTTTAAACTTCGGGGTTTATTTCTGAGGTCACAGCTTTATGTTATATCTTTCTTTGTGATATGCCACCCACTCCGCTCTTCTTGTGCAGGATTGCTTTGGCAAAATAAGGTCATTTATAATTCCAGAAAAATTCTATGATTGTCTTTACTAGATCTGTGAAGAATGTCTTTGGTATTTTGATTGGAATTGTGTTAAAGATGTAGATTAATTTGGGTAGAATTGACATTTTGATTATGTTAATTCTTCCAATTCAGGAACATGGGATATCCCACCCCCTTTTTTTAATGTCTTTTTCAATATCTTTTAAAAGATTCTTGTAGTTATCTTTGTAAAGGTCTTTGACTTCCTTCATCAGGTTTATCCCTATGTATCTTATACATTTTGTGTCTATGGTGAAAGGGATTCTTTTCTTCAGCTCTACTTCATTTAACTTCTTCACAAGTAGAAATGCTATAGATTTTTGGATGTTGATTTTTGTTTGTATCCTTCCATTTAACTGTATGATTATTTTGAGAAGTTTTTTCATGGAAACATTTGGATCTTCTAAATATACCATCATGTCATCTGTGAATAAAGATATTTTCAACACTTCTTTGCCTATTTGAATGCCTTTTATATTGTTCCCTTTTCTGATTACATTGGCTAAGACTTTCAGCACTATATTAAAAAACGATGGAGAAAGTGGGAATGCTTGTCTAGTACCAGTTTTTAGTGGAAAAGCTTTTAGCTTTTCCCCATTCAGTATAATGTTAGCTATACGTTTTTTCATATGTGGCTTTTATTGTGTTGAGAAATGACCCTTCTATACCAAACTTACTGAGAGTCTTAATCATGAAAGGATATTGTGTTTTATCACATGCTTTCTCTGCATCAATTAAAATAATCACATGGTTTTTACTTTTCTTTCTGTTAATATGGTGTATTATATATATGGCCTTGTGTATGTTGAACCACTCTTGCATCCCTGGGATAAAGCCTACCTGGTCATAATGAATAATCTTTGTTATAAATTGCTGGTAATGATTTGCATGTTTCTTGGTGAGAATTTTTACATCTATATTCATCAAAGATATTGGTCTGTGGTTTTCCTTTTTTGTCATGTCCTTATCTGTTTTGGGGATGAGGATTAGGGAGGCTTCATAAAATGAATTTAGAAGGTTTCCTTCCTTTTGGATTTTTAAATATAATTCAAGTAGGATAGGGGTTAATGCTTCCTTTAAATTTTGTAAAATTCAGAATTGAAGCCATTCGGACCTACCTGGGCTTTTCTCTTTTGGGAGGTTATTTATTACTGATTCAATCTCATGGCTTGTTATGGGTCTGTTCAGGTTTTCTATGTCCTCCTGATTCAATCTTGGTAAATTATATGAATCCAGGAATTTGTCCATCTCCTCTATGTTCTCTTATTTGTTGGCATATAGTCACTCATAGTATCCTCTAATGATGTTTCACATTTCTATTATGTCTGTTGTAATGTTGCCTGTTTCATCACAGATTCGATTTATCTGGTTTCTTTCTTTCTTCTTCTTTATTTCAGTCTAGCTAATCTTGTTAATCTTTTCAAAGAACCAGCTTTTGATTTCATTTATTTTCTGTATGGTTCGTTTATTTTCTATTTCATTTATTTCTCCTCAAATCCTCATGATTTTTTTTTTGCCTGGTATTTTTTTTTGTTTTTTTCTTATTGTTGTTTTTGTTGTTTTTCAAATTTCCTGAGGCATAGTGTTAGGTTATTTATTTGCCACCTTTCTATATTTTTCTTATGTGCACTAATTGCTGTGAATTTTCCCCTTATAACTGCTTAGGCCCTGTCCCATAGATTATGTAAATTCATGTACTCATTATCATTTGTTTCCATAATTTTTTGATTTCAGACTTAATTTCTTCAGTAGCTAAGAAGTCATTCAGAAATATTTTAGTTTAAACGCATGTTTAGTTTCCACATGCTTGTGTATTTTTTAGGGTGTTTCTTGAAAATAATATTGAGTTTAATTCCATCATGCTCAGAGAAGATGCTGGATATAGTTTCTATGCCTTTGAATCTGTAAAGGCTTGATTTTTGTCCTGTCTTATGGTCAATCTTTGAAAAAGTTCCATGCCAGGGTGAGAAAAATGTATATTTTGTGGTCTTAGAGTGGAAAGTTCTATAGATATCTGTCAAGCCCATCTGATTTATAGTATCATTTAGGTACTGCATCTCTCTGTTAATGTTTTGTCTAGAAGATATAAAGGAGCTAATGGGGTGTTGAGATCCCCAACAATTATAGTATGGGACTCTATCTCTCCTTTTAGCTCCAACAGTCTTTCCTTCACATATTTAGGTGCTCCTGAGTTGGGTGCATAGATATTAATAAGTGTTATGTCTTCTTGATGAATTAGCCCATTTACTATTATATAATGCCCTTCTTTGTCTATTCTTAGTCTCTGTCTTGAAGCCTATTTTGTCTGAAATCCATATTGCAACTCCAGCCCTTCTGTGATTTCCGTTCACGTGGAGTCTTTTTCCAGCCCTTCACTTTTAGTCTATGTATGTCTGTATCCATAAGGGGTGTTTCTCGTAGGCAACAGATACAGGGTTTCTGTTTTTTTTATCCATTCAGCCATTTTATGTCTCTTAATTGGATAATTTAATCTATTAACATTCAATGTTATTATTGATATTTCTGGACCTGTTCCTATTATGAAGTGAGCCATTTTCTTGGTTGTTTTTTGTTCTCTTATTACTGTCCATCTGATTTTTTAGTTTTCCTGGTATAGCACTCCTTTCAGAACCTCTCAAAGGGCTAGTCTGAAGTTTGTAAATTCTTTCAGATATTGTTTATCCAAGAATGTTTTTTTATCTTTTTTCCCTCATGAAAGATAATTTTGTTGGGAATGTATTGGTTGAAATTGTTTTTCATTTAACACTTTGACTATATTTCCCCATTCTTTCCTTGCCTGCATTGTTTCTGATGAGAGGTCTGATGTTAGCCTGATGGGGTGACCTATGTAAGTACCTTGACGTTTCTCCCTTGCCAAATTTACTATCTTGTCTTTGGTTTTGGCCATTGTGGCTATGATGTGCCTTGGAAAGGATCTTCTTGGGTTGATTCTGTTTGGGGTCCTATGAATTTCTTGGGTCTGAATATTTGGGGTTTTGCTTTGTTTTGTTTTGTTTTGGAGAGGTTTTTGCTATAGGGTGTATGTGCTCACCAGAAAGACAGAGAGAGACAGAGATACAAAAAGCAAGAAATCACCCTCTATGGGGGATGGCCATGCCACAATCCCTTCTCCTCCATTCTCCTCTGGGGATCTTGGGCACACATGCATATGTGCCTGGCCTGAGTTTAAGTCAAACTGCGGTTGACTAAGTGGGAGTCCAGCAACTTATGCCCACTGCTTGTTCCAAGGTCTGGATATTTGAATGCTTTTCTAGGTTTGAAAAGTTTTCTTCCAGGATTTCATGAAATAAATTATTAAAACACTTATTATTTTCTTCCTCTTTTGTTATACCAGTTATCTGGATGTTGGGATGCTTGATGGTATACGGTATATCTCATATATTACCCTTATTTTCCTTGGTTGTTTTCTCAATCTTTTTGATACTTTTCTCCAGGTCAGAGATTTTGTCTTCCACATTCAAGATTTGATCTTCTGCATGGTCTAATATACTTTTAATCCTTTCAAGGGAGGTTTTGATTTCCTGTATCATAGTCTGCAACCCTAGAAGTTCCATCTGGTTCTTTTTTAAGGTGTCTATTTCTTCTTTCAAATCATAAAATAACTTCCTCATCTGCTGGAGCTCATTGTCTCTTTTCTCTTCCATCTCAGTTAGTTTAATCACTACAAATATTCTGAATTGCTTCTCTGACATGTCCATGACATCTATTGTATTGACTGTGGGTGATGTGGGCTTGATGTTTCCCTTGGGGGAGAGGCATTTTGTTGGTTACTCATACTTCTTGAATCTCTGAGATTGTTCCTAGTCATCTGGTGATTTATACATTCCTTCCTAGCTTATTCAAGTTATCTCTGAGTGCTAAAGGGTGTGCAGGATTAGAAAATTGGCAATCAATCTTCTGATCTGCCTACCTGCTGTTCACTAGTACCATGCACTCTTGTTACTGGTCCTGGGTGACCCAAAGTCTTCCCTATTTCTAAAGAACAGGTATTCCACCAACGGCGCTGCTGAGCTTCACCTCAGGTGCAAAGAAAAGATTATCCAAAACAATGAAGTCCTGAGAGTCCAAAGGCAAGTGAGCGGTGGGGGGAAAGAGCCACGAGTCCTGGCCGTTAGGGCCTGCAACCACAAGCAGGCTGGCGTCTGGCAAGGCCACCCTTTGAGCTGGTCTCTGTATGGGGTGGGGAGGGGTGCAAGTTCACCTTAAAGTCCCAAGAAACAAGCCTGAAGTCCAAAGGTCAAGGGCAATATGAGCCACGGGCTTTTAAGCTCCTTTTTTCCATATTAAAAGTAGATAGCTTTGGGAACCAGCAGTTAGGATAATGACTATGTCACTGGACTCCCATGTAGTCAACCGCAGTTCGAGTCCTGAGTGCATGTGCATGCATGCCTAAGATCCTGAGAGGAGAAGGGAGGAGAAGGGATTGTGACATGGCCATCCCCCGCTGGGGGGTGATTTCTCACTTTCTGTCTCTGTCTTTCTGGTGAGTACATGCACCCTACAGCAAAAACCTCTCCAAAAAAAGAAAAAAAAGTAGATAGTTTTGGTTGAACTCACCATTAGATCTTATCTAAGGAGGCAAGATTTGGGAATCCCAGAATGTCTGAAAATTTTTCTCTAGACAAATACTTGTTCCGTTTTTTTAAAGTTTTTTTTTTCTTTTTTTATTCATGATAAAGAATGTGTGGACATGCATGATAGAGAGAGAGAAAGAGGAAAGCACTGTCTAGGGTCCAACCACTTCACAATCCCCTTTTTCAGCCTTCTAACTTATCAGGAACTGGGATTTGCATGCACACACCCAGCAAGCTAAATATGAACCCATAGTTAGTCATGCAGCTTCTAGAACTGCAGTTCAGTATGCCACCAGGCTGTGCCTAGAGAATGAGTCATTCTGAACAGTGTAAAAATTATTATTTATTGTATATTTTTAAACATAACTATCTTTAGTATTTGAATCACTAAGAGATGGATAAAACAGCTTATTTTCATAGAAAGAGACAGGAAACATTTACTAAAACTGAAAGTCCTCAAGTGTGTGTGAGAGCGTGTGTATGTGAGTGTGTGTGTTGGGGGAGGGTTTTTCTTACTTATATTGAAAATGTGAAGGTGAAATTATCAAGTCTACATACCTTTTAGCATGAGTCACTCATTCATTCTACAAATCTTGATTGAGAAACTTGGACTTTCTCTTTTACTAACTTTTCCTGGTTGTACTTGATTTTTCTTTTTTTTTTTGGTACTTATATCCCAAATTGTTCATTTCCTTTAGTGTTTTAAACTTATTAACATTTAATTCTATTTCCTGATAATTAAAACTTTTTTGTTTCTATACAGCTTTTTGAATTTTTAATATATTTTTTAGTATTTAATTGGTTCCATAATTGGCTTTTAAATACTATATTAGTTCATTTTTATCCCAATTTTTAAATGGAAACAATATATTTCTCCACTGATACACAACACTGTGTAATGCACTGAAAAAGTTTTGGTTTAACAGCACAATTTGTAACATTACAGCATTTTGGGATCACCTCTTCCCGTCATTCTCCTTGTTCCACTAAGACCCTTCACCTCCTGTATCAGAGTGTAATGTGAAATACTGGTGATGACAAAAGACAAGGAAAAAGTGTTACAAGCTACAGTAGAACCATGTGCATGCAGTTCAGTCTGACTTTGCCCTTACTTTCTTCCAACACATATTCCATTACAATTTTGAACCATCTGTACAGTAAAAATGCACACAACTAAAACAAATATCTCTGCATGATTAGAATATTTTAAAGTCTTCAGAAACTTTCCAGACATACTTTTGATGGATCCATTACCCCTCCTCCCAGCAGAACCCAAACAGGGACATCCTTTGCTCCTGTGATTCCTGCCAGAACTTGTTAAATGGATGTTCAGGATTTCAGTTCTCCTTATTCCTCCTCCCCTTCTGCTTCATCATCGTCTTCATCATGGCAGTGTGTAATTTCCTGGGGGGTAGGCATTGGAAGAGGTTTGGGTGTTTAATCTCACTAACTGACCATGTCAACTGGTGCAGCTTGTAGTCCATGTCTTTAAAAATCCACTGATGTGTGTTTCTGGGTGAAAAGGGGGTACTCCATCTCATTCATATCCATGTGTGTGTGCTCCACCATTGATTCATGAGGCATCAGGATGTGGGCAGCTCTGAGGAAGTAGCTGACTGGGTAATACAACAGATTGATGAATGATGCTGTGTAGAGGTTGGCATATCACATCACTTGACTGGCAAACAGGGTCTGCTGGGAGCCGCTGTGGAACAGGCTTCCCATCATCCTGTAGCACATGTCCATGTCATGAGTGACTTTCTTAATATGTCTCTGGATGGAATTAATGTCTAGGCACTCATTACTACTGCTATCGAGGTGCTTGTAAAGTTCTGCCAAGAAAACATACAACCTCTGAAGCTCTTCAAAAAGGGCATTCTTGTCTGTCCAGATGTGCAGTTCTTGTGCAAGTTCAGGAATCACCAAGAAAGTTTGCCACCCTTGCCATTTCTTTGGTTTTAAAATGTCCCCAAAAAGGTGATCTCCAATATACAATATGTCTTTGCCCTTGGCTCCCAAGAGATGTCAGATTGTATCAGATGAACCTCCTGAGTACACAATGCCATGCAGTAGGGGGCCTGTGTAGGTAACAAGTTTCAGCTTGCCAGTTTTAGTATTCACTGTACTATGCCTTCTCCAAAAAAAAGGAATTTCTAGGCATCCACCAAAATCTGGTCAAAGTAGGACTGCCATGGTCAATGGGAGCTACCAGGCTTAAAGTCATGTGGGAAATCAAACACGTAAGTCTTAATTTTATCTGTACATTTATAGTCACTGTTGGTGGCAGGAAATACTCTCCCTACTTCTTTCATCTGGCTCAGAAGCAAAGGAAATTTTCCATCTTTGACTACATACCTCTCAAGATTTTCAATTGTTCTTTTCCTTAAGAGAACCCTTGTCATGAACCTAGTCAACAGCATCTCTACATCCTGGAACATACTCCAGTAGGACATGAAGAAGTTCCCATCTTTAAACCCCGTTTCACAGCTGGTATATCTTGGACAATTAGGGGAAAAAAAATTGACTAGACAGGTCAACAGGTAGGTCTCTGGTAGGTTGAGCAATGTGTTCAGAATGTAAAATCTTTGCAGACTAGATCATACAGAAAATAGAATCTCAGATGTAGAAGAGAAAATTGCTGGCCTAGAAAAATCCACCATGAAGACTGAGAAAATGGCCCAAAAATTTGAGAATAATATACGAGAAATACTAGATACAATTAAGCATCCAAACATCTGTATAATAGGCATCCCAGAAGGCAAAGAGACTCATAAGGGCATTGATATTCTATTCCATGAAATCATGCAAGAAAACTTTCCAAACCTGGAGAGGCACTCAAATGTGGAGGGCATTGCATATGGGAGCCATCTTGAGCTATCCACCATCTTGAGCTATCTACCATCTTAGAAACCATTAGGTTTCACTTCCTTAATGAGCAAACCCATGTGACCTGGAAGAGTTGGGTTTCTAGGCAACAGGAGAGATCCACCCACAGCAATGATTGGTTCATGCTGTTCTGTCTCATTTGCATTTCAGGCAATCAATACCCACCAGACTGTATATAACTCGCCATTTCTCCTCAATAAACGGAAGACGGAAGACTTGATCAGCACCTCATATTGTCTCCACTCTGTGTGTGCGTGTGTTTGTCCCATCTCTCACTCCCTCCCCCAGGAAACCTGTTCAACAGTCCCATGGGTCAGGACACATGGCGCCTGAACACAGACCTGGGTACAAGGGATCCGGTGAAGAGCACCAAAATAAAGAGAAAGGCCATGATGGAAAACAGAAGAGGATGGCAGAGATTCAGCCAGAAAGGGACAGCCAAGACTGATCCAGAAGGGGAAAACAGAGACTCATTCCGAGAAGGCTGGCGAAAAACATAGGACAAAGAGAAGATGTCCTGGTATTTACTTACATTTTATGTACGGGTAATAATGGGACAAGAGCTTAGTCAACACGAACTATCTGTTCAGAACATAAAAGAAGCCCTTGCCTTTATGGTCGCTAAGGGAGAGCAGATCATGCAAAATGATCAACCCCAGGAGGAGGCTATAGCCACCTCAGATCTAACCAAGGATTCTAAAATTGAAAAAGAACAGGGAGAGAATCTTATTTCCTTAGATAGTGAGAAAGAAGTAACGAATTTTACTAAACGATCAGATGTCAGGTCAAAACAACTTAAGAAACCAAAAATCAATGATAAAATTACAAACGTTTAAAAGCCTCAGAAAAAATTATACCCATCTCTTACAGAGCTTAAAACTCATTTGGATAATCAATTGACTAATTCTGAGGAAGAAACTTTAGAACCAAAGATAGTCAAAAATAACAACTCAAAATGGCTGCCTGAAAAAGAAACTTTAGAAACAAAGACTGCCATGTGCAATAACCCAAAATGGCCATCTGAAGAAAACACTTTAGAAACAAAGGCAGCCAAATACAATCATTCAAAATGGCCACCTTTCATAAAACGATCGCCATCTTACAACTCGGTCACATCTACACCAGCTTTGGTGATGCTGGTTATTGACTCTAGGGAAGAGATTTTGAATAAAATTAAATGACTTGAAGAATCAACTCAATTAAAAAAGAAACATCAAGACTTAATATCACAATTGAAAAAAAATGAGGATGGGTGAATCTAAAAGTGCAGATTCCTCACAGAATCACTATCAGCCCACTTTTACCTCTGGCACAAAAATTAAAAGTTAAAATAGCACAACCATCAATGAACTTTGAGGAACAGGAAGCCTTCCCAGTAATAGAAACCATCGATCAACAAGGGCAAGCATGGCACCATGTACATGGCTTTGATTTTAACATTATAAAAGAAATTAAAACAGCAGTTGCTCAATATGGAGTTACAGTTCCATATACTTTAGCCATAGTTGACTTGGTGGCAGAAAATTGACTTACACCAAAAGACTGGCAAACATTGGCCTGTGCTGTGCTCTCTGGAGGAGATTATTTACTTTGGAAATCAGAATATGTGGAAAATTTTAGGGGGACCACATGCCGTAATGCCAAGGCCAACAATGGCTGGACAGCAGATATGTTATTGGGAGAAGGCAATTATGCAACTAGTGACAATCAAATGCAATATGATCCAGGGCTATTTGCTCAAATTAATATGGCAGACATGAGAGTTTGGAAAAAACTTCCTACTAAAGGAGGCTTAAGTACCTCCCTTACAATAATAAAACAAGGCATGACGAACTTTTTCTGAGTTTGTTCATTGGTTAATTACTGCAGCACGGAAAATATTTGTCAGTGCTGATGCAGGTACCAATTTTCTTAAACAACTGGCATATGAAAATGTTAATGCTGCTTGTCAAGCAGCAATCAGGCCATATAGAAAAAGGACAGATTTATCAGGATATATTTGCCTATGTTCTGATATTGGGTCAGCATATCAACAGGGATTGGCTCTGGCTGCTGCTCTTAAAGGATATACTGTCCGCCAATTCCTTAACCGTAATAATGGAGGCAATTGTTTCAACTGTGGTCAGCCTGGACATATGGCAAAGATCCTGATACAATCATCCAGCCGTTTACTAAAGACCAAGTTAATTGGCTATTCCAACAAACAGATTTCTGGCCTATTGCATGTGCTTCCTTTGCTAAAACCATTGATAATCATTTTCCTCCAGATAAATTTTTATATTTTTTATCTACCCATGATTTTTGTTTGCCCTATACAAACTTCACTTCATCCTGTTTCAAATGCTTTATTGGTTTTTACTGACGGTTCCTCCAATGGAACTGCTTCCTATTCTTTCTCTGATCAGACAGTTAATGGGAATTCCATACAGTCACCAGGAACAAGGCATTGTTGAACCTTTACACACTAAGGGCTCCCCAAAAAACCTTCTGGCACATGCTCTTTTTGTCCTAAATTTCCTGTCTCTTATGGAATGGTCCGGACCCTGTCCTCATTTGGGGCAGAGGGTCTGTGTGCATCTATTCTCAAAAAATGGATGCTGCTCGTTGGTTACCAGAAAGATTAATCAAACAGATTGATTCTAACAAGCCATCCAGAGATGATGAAAACCCTGAGATATCTCTCTCTCTCCTTCCACAGATCAACAAAATGAAGATCCTTCTTAAATACCTGATCCTGTTTTGCTTGTTTGACACTACTGCTGCTGGTTTCTATCCTGGTGCCGCTCCTCCTGGCAGAACAGAGGGGTCTCTGTCTTGCTTTACAGGAACGGTGCTGCTTTTATGCCAACAAGTCTGGCATCGTTCGTGACAGTCCCTTATGGTCTGCATGGAATGGACTCCTCCCCTTTTTCCTCCCCATACTAGGTCCGATTCTGGGTTTACTGATTGTTTGCTCTTTGGGGCCTGTTCTCTTTAATAAGCTCATGACTTTCCTTAAATGCCAAATTGATGACTCCATAAAAATGCAGCCTATCCAAGTCCACTACCACAACCTGGAGATGGAGTATCACAGAGCCTAGACATTGCTCCTGCTTGAGGTGCTGAATTGGTTAGCCAAAGACAGGTAAGAGAGTCTGAGCCTGTAATAGCTGTACAGTCCTCCCACCTAAGACAGGAAACCCATCATTGCAATGGGATTCTCCAATGATGGGTAAGGATGGACGTGTGGCTCTAAAAAATGACTCCAACCTAAGATAGACACGATTCCCCCAGGTTTTTATCCTCTCTTTGAAAAAATAAAAAAGGGGGACATGTGGAGGGCACTGCATACGGGAGCCATCTTGAGCTATCCGCCATCTTGAGCTATCCACCATCTTGGAAACCAATTGGTTTCACTTCCTCACTGAGCAAACCCATGTGACCTGGAAGCAGTTGGGTTTCTAGGCAACAGGAGAGATCCACCCACACCAATGATTGGTTCATGCTGTTCTATCTCATTTGCATTTCGGGCAACCAATCAATGCCCACCAGACTGTATATAACTCACCATTTTTCCTCAATAAATGGAAGACGGAAGACCTGATCAGCACCTCATCTTGTCTCCACTCTGTGTGTGTGTGTGTGTGTGCATGTGTTTGTCCCATCTCTCACTCCCTCCTCCAGGAAACCTGTTTGACAGTCCCGTGGGTCAGGACACTCAAAGATTCAGTCCCAAGAAGTACAGAGGACCCCAAATAGAATCAACCCTAGAAGATCTTCTCCAAGACACATTCTAGCCAGATTGACCAAAGCCACAGACAAAGATACTAAGACTGGCAAGAGAAAAATGGCAAGTTACCTACAAAGGGTATCCCATCAGACTAACGGCAGACCTCTCATCAGAAACAATGCGAGTGAGGAAAGAATGGGAAAATATATTCAAAGTGTTAAGGGAAAAGAAATTTCAACTGAGAATTCTGTACTCAGAAAGATTATCGTTCATTTGGGAAGAAAAGACACGAACTTTCCCAAATAAACAAAACCTGAAAGAATTTACCAGCACCAGACCAGATGTCCAAGAAGTTCTTAAGGGAGTGCTATGCCAGTAAAATTAAATGCAGACACACAGAAATAAGAGTTTAGAAACTAAGAAAATGGGCAACTTAATTGTAGGGACAAAGTCTGGAGTTGAGTATTATATCCCAGTGTTCAATCTGGAAGATCAAACCTCAACAGAAACAGAAGATTAACTACATGAGACTGAACTGATGAAACAGCATTCTGTGACTTGACTAAAATATTGCAGCTTTTCTTCTAAGTTTTCTTGTCCAGTTTTAAGGATTTTTGTCCTGTCTTGAGCTGTCAATAGATTCATGTACCTACTATCTGAACAGAATACTAACCTGTTTCTAGGCTTTAAGTTTCAAAGAAATATGCTTACCAGTTCAAAACTGCTTTTGAAACCACCAGCTGAACTTGCTATTGAAAGTAGTTAGATTACTTATGATATTGTGTGATCAACAAAATGGGGGAAAAGGAATTGAAGACAACTGTAGACAGCAGAGATAGTGTAATAAGAGAGTGGAATAGGGCAGAGGGTCAGACATGGGGTAAAAAATCATATATATATGATAATAGAAATGGAATATTAGGATGATAACATGCATGATTAAGCCACTATGCAGTTTATTCTAGATGGGAAACCACATTTAGTATGTTGTGATGATGCTCAGGGAATGAATGTAAATTAATAAAAAAAATTTCAGAAGGGGAAAAAAAAACAAACACTAAAACTGTTATTGAAATTCAAAAAAAAAAAAAAAAAACCTGTATTTAATGACCACAGTAAGCTATATAGCCCCAACTAGGTACTATTTCATAGTATGTTCATTCTACTCACTGAAGTTTATGCCTAAAGTCAGACATGGATTCATGTGTATGTATATATCAGCTGTGCTTGCTATTGTAAATATTTAGACTAATTAAGTTCATTAGCAAATTTATAAAATGGGGTGAAAGGCATAGAAAGCAACCATGGATACCAGAGAAAATGTGGGAGGAGGGTTGGACAGGGAAGAGTGTTAGGGACAGGAAATCAAGTATGGCAAAATAAAAAAGAAAGAAAAAAAGAAAAAAATATATACAAGACATAGGAAATGGAAAATTATTTGTTGATAACATGTATGTTGATGTGATTTATTGCACCAAAAGACAGTGTATTTTGGATGGAAAATTTATTTTATATACTATAATGATGTATAGTGAATTAATGTAAAAAAAAAAACAAATAAAAAATCAGTTGACTGCCAAAAAAAGTAATCATGATGATAAATAAATTAAATAAACCCATTCTTTTGGATTAATAAATTAAAAAAGAATATAAATCCTTCAGTGTCATGCCATTGGATAAATTATTGGATACTGCTCTCTAGTTTCTGGTCCCCTTATGAAGTTAAATGCACAGTCGACCAGGCAGAGGTTTCCGTAGGTGTCAACTTTCAAAAAGTTCCATATAGTGTGTAAAAGACAAGGCCCCTCATAGGAAATGCAGAATCATACGCAAAACTGAGCAGCTCCTGGGAATAGCCAATAGAAACTAATCTCTCCATAGTAAGCTCGAAGCCAAGGGCTCATACTCCAGGGACTTGTACACAGCCAGGGTGTAATCCATATCAAAACCAAAACACTTAATTTTTTCCATGGCTAAACTTCAGTTCACAAATACTTGATGATAGGTTTTTTTTGTTGATACTTTTCCAGGGCATGTTTATCCATGTTAACAGGCTTATCTGCTATATTCTGTAACCTTTCACTCTTTTATTGTAGTTGTATGCCAAATTCGGTCCTGCTGCACAGCAGCAATCTCCCCGATTTTTTTTATATTATAATATATCTTTTCCTAATTCATTTTACTTCATACTTATTATTTTTCTCTTTTAAATTTGTTACCTATATGTATTTTATATTTAGGGTAGACATAATTATTTTTTCTTTTTCTTTCTTATTATTATAGGAATGAAATATGCATAAAATTCTTCTATACAGATTTAACTTATACTTAATATCTCTTTTTTTTAAGAGACATTTTTGCTATAGGGCACGTGCATTTTCTAGAAAGACAAACAGAAAGTGAGAAGTCATTCCCAGAAGAGATGTCCACACCACAATCCCTTCTCCCCCATTCTTCTGTCAAGATTTTGGGTATGCATGTACATGTGTCCAGCAGGAGATTTAAGCCACCTGGTCCAGGACTTGAACCATGTTCGACTATGTGGGAGTCCAGCGATGTAACCGTTATGACATCTGCTGTTCCCCCCTAGTGTTTTTTCAGTTTTAAAATTATGTCCCCATGCTCAGAATTAACTTTCAACTCAGTCATTCCATCCCAGAGGATTCCTTCCATTCTTACCTGGTCATGTTTGTGGAAATGATGAAGTTTCTCTCCAACTTTATTGTATTACAGTCTAAGAAAGAATGTGTGAAATCTTTGTGATCTACTGAAAACATTCTTGTCTTCAAAATTGCAATTCATTTGTGTAAAAGCTTAACATACACTTGAGAATGCTCTTTAGTTTATTTCCCTACTTGGAATGGGTCCTCCCATTGCCTCTTTGGTAGAGAAGGAACTTGCTGATCCCTCAGTTGTGCTGGTAAGAGCCTGTTTAAGGCCAAAGAATGGAGTATCTTTGAGGGTTTATGTCAACAACACCCTTTCCCTGCTGCTGCTCCATTTTGTGGAAAAGCTACAGAGCAGGGCAGCCTTAGCCAAACAACATATTTTGTGGGCTCTCCTTTTTCCTGTGGCCTCCCTGCTGTGTAAATCATCATCTCTACTTGCTGTCCATGATCCTCTATTTGGACCTTCCTGAAGAAGAAATTCTCCCCCAAGGGCTGGCTTCTATGCCAACAGACCTGCAATGGTTCTTTCCACTGGTGTTCTGAACATGGCTAGGAACACTCAGCTCCTGGGATGAGCATAACTAAGCCAAATTGAAATATACTCCTTCCTTCTGTGCAAATATGATTTAACTAAGCCAAGACTTTAAATTACTCTTTAAAAAAAAGTGCTTGTGTAAGATGCATAAGTGTGGGTTTCTTCTTTTTAATTCAGTCAGTGATTTTATTTCTTAAGTAGGAGAATTTAGTCCACTCACATGTAATCTTGTAATTGTGTTACTCAGTATTTTTTTCTCAGCTTACAGAATTTTTTTTCTCTTTAACTTAATAGCATGTTTTCATTGGGTGACTTTTTTTGTTCATTTTTTTCTTTAGAATTTTGCCATAAAGTGCATGTGACCACCTAAGAGAGATAGATAGAGACAGAGAAAGAGGGAAAGTGAGAAATCACCCCTCAAAAGATGGCCATGCTGCAATCCCATCTCCCTTAGTCTCCGGAGATTTTGGACATGCATGCACACATGCCTGACATGTTTTTCAAGCCACCAGGTCTGGAACTCAAATTGTGGAGTCAGCCATGTGAGATTCAGTGCCTTAAACAACACTCTACCTTCTGGCCCCAGATGCTGTGATTTTAAAATTTATTTAAGTGGGAGCAAAAGGGAATTTCTCACTTTCTGCCTGTCTGTCTGTCCAGTGAGCACACATGCCCTATAGGAAAAACCTTTTATAAAACAATAAATAAATTTATCTAAGTAAAATCAAGTGTAACATTTTTTGCAAAGCCCAATTCCTAATGTTTTATCTTGTCTTAACCTTATCTAACACAAAAAAATTCCTGTGCTCATTTTTCATAATTTCTCTATTTTATTGTAATTTTTGGCTTACATATAATCATTGTACATCTTTGTGGGAATGGTTTTTAAAAAACATATACATGTGTTATAACCAACTTAAGGATATAAATATGTTCATCATCTTCAACATTGAACATCACACTATGTTATGTATATTTAATAGTTGTTCCACTTGTTTGTCTTTTTATTTTGAGGATTGATTTTTATTGAATTGTCAATAAATTATTTTTTCTCTGCTGTAGCACACTATTCCATAACCTATTCCATTTGTTCACTTGCATTCTTGTGTCTATTAAACAGTTTCTCTAAATGCCCTGACCTGTGCAGCTTCTAATATCTTCAATTACTGTCTTTCTTCATGTGCTATCAAATCATTTAGCTTCCACCAAAGAGTGAGGACACTGGTATATGTTAAACAGGAACATGTATTTGTCTTTTATAGCCTGACTTATTTTACTTAGCATTATACCATCTAGGTTCATCCATTTCCTGTCAAATGGCACGGGATCATGGATCTTTAAGGTTGAGGAGTATTCCATTGTGCATCTGTGCCATATTTTCTTTATCCATTCATCAGTTGAGCAGTTAGGTCCATTCCATGCTTTACCTCCCAATACACAGTTTTGACATAAGTCTACATTACCTAATTCTGGCCACCAATAAAACTTTTTTTTTTTTTTAGATTTTTAACATAGAGTGAGAGAGTGAGAAATCACCTCTTGAGGGGATTGCCATGCCACAATCCCTTCTCTATTTTCAAGCCACCAGATCTGCAAGTTGAACCACCTTTGTCCATGTGGGCTCCAGCCTTAACCACATGCTGCCTGCTAGTCCCAAAAATGTTTTTTGCTTGTTTGTTTGTTTCTGAGAAAGATTTTTCCTATAGGGTACATACACTCACCAGAGAGACAGCCAGAGAGACAGAAAATGAGAAATCAACCCCCCTCCCAGGGGAGATGGCCATGCTACAGTTCCTTCTCCTCCATTCGATTCTTATGATTTGGGGCATGCATGCACATGTGCTTGGTGTGATTTTTAAGCCACTGGATTTGGTACTCGAACCCAGTCAACTACGTGGAAGCCAGTGACATAACCATTATGCCATCTGCTGGTGCCCCCACAGTGTAGTTTTAATTAGCTTCAAGTTCAACATTTGTTGGGGTTGGGAGGGTGTAGTAAGCAGAGAATTTGAGAAGTGAATACTTTGAGCTTGTATAGAGGACTTCAAAAAAACTTTGCGGAGAATGAAATTAATGTACAAGTTGATTTTAGTACCAAAAAACCTGAAATTCATGCATAGTTTTTTCATAATATGCATTTCTATAAACTTTTTGAATACACCTGTAGAATTTACGTAAAAATGAGAAGATAATTTTTTTTTTGGAGAGGTTTTTGCTATAGGGCGCGTGTGCTCACCAGAAAAACAAGAGAGGCAGAAAGTGAGAAATCACCCCCTACGCCACAATCTCTTCTCCTCCATTCTCCTCTTGGGATCTTGGGCACACACACACACACATGCACCTGGCGTGAATTTAAGCCACCGGGTCCATGACTCGAACTGTGGTTGACTACATGGGAGTCCAGTGGCATAGCCATTACACCAACTGCTGGTCCCAAGAAATTTTATTTGTTCTACTTGATAATGAACAAGACTTAGATACTTTCTCTAATCTCCATTGACCCTGTAGTTGCAAACAATACACAGTTTATCCTTTTGAAAGCCTGTGAAACACATTTATAGATAAGGAAACTGAAGCTCAGAAAATTTGAGTAACTCATGCAAGTTCATGCAAGCACCATAACTAGTCATAACTAATGTGTGATTCAACATCTAATGCTCACTGAAAACTGGGTGACTTTTGTTATTTGGGATGATTATATGTATATATTTAATTTTTATAATTTTATTATATGGACAAGGTACCCAATGCCTCACAAGTCACTTATTACCTGGTTTAAGGGCATTTGCTGGACCAGCAGATGGTGTGATGGTGAAGGCATTGAACTCCCATGTAGCCAACTGCAGTTTGAGTCCCAGACCTGGAGGCTTGCTTCTCATTTTCCTTCTCGCACTTTCTCTCAGTGTGTCTTTCTCTCTGTTGTGTGTATGTGCCTTGCATCAAATTGGAAGTAATAATAATAATAGCAATCAATGAAATCTTAAAAAAAGAGATTTTTGCCAAAGTTTGAATGTAGTAGCAACATTCCTTCTACTCCTATACCCAAGAAATAATTTGAAGAAGTACTATTGCCACTCCATGCCAAATCTCAAACATTTCATCTCCTATAACCTCCAAGGATTAATTACATTGTTTGGCTTATTTTTAGTGAACTTTGGTCCAAGTTGTTCCCTTTGGGGATTTACATTTAGCACAAGTTAAAGTAAATTTTAATTGTTTGTGTGTGGAAAGGAATAATCATGCAGTTAAAGTAACTTTTTTTCAAAACTTTGAAGGAGTTTTGCTGGTTAGAACTTGAAGCAAAAAGACCTGTTGATGTGAGATGCCTTATGTGTTCTGTTAACCACAAAGAGGAGCCAGTTTCTCTGAGTGAACATTCTTCCAACTGGCCAGGGAAAGAAACCTAACAAATGCAGTGTTGGAACAGGTACAAAAGCCAGCTTTTATCACCTCCTATCTCAGGCAGCTTTGTATGTATTCTTACTCCCCACTGAGAACTGGGTTTGTTGTACTAGTCAGTACCATTTATATGTACTTTAAGGCATATAGATTTGGAGTACTAAAAACTGTTACATTTCATTGTACACAGCTATACATTTTCCGTTTACTGATGGGAGAAGTTATGGGGACCCTCCATGCCTATCTTCAACTGTTGAGATCTACAGAGACCAACACTTGAGTCCATAAAGCACACTTCTTCATTATGAAAAGCTCTGATTTCGGGAACCAGCAGTTAGAGTAATGGCTATGTCGCTGGACTCCCACATAGTCCACCACGGTTCACATCCCAGACCCAGTGGCTTAAAACTCACACCGGGCGCTTGTGCATGCATACCTAAGATCCTGAGAGGAGAATGGAGGAGAAGGGATTGCGGCATGACCATCCCCCCTGGGGGGTGATTTCTCACCTTCTGTCTCTATGTCTCTCTTTGTCTGGTGAGCACACATGCCCTATAGCAAAAACCTCTCAAGAAAAAAAAAAGCTCTGATTTTCATGTTTTCTGTACCCAGAAAATGAATCTAACAGATTTCAATTTTATTAATGACTGAAGTAACAAACCTCCAACTTTTAGAAAATGTTACCTTTACAGGGTTCACTGGAGTTTCATGTAAAGATCATATTTTACATGCAGTAGAGTAATTGGTAACCTATTGAGAGAGCGCAAATATTCTGCCACAAATGGTATAATTTTAGGACATTTTTAAAATTTCACAATTAGTATAAGTCATTATATCTTTAAAAAATTAGTTATTCAATTTTATTTATCATTATTATTTTTTAAAATTTGCTATGAGGTATGCATGCTCACCTGAGAGAGAGAGAAAGAGAGAGAATAAAGTGAGAAAGCAAGCCACCAGGTCCAGGAATCAAACTGCTGTCAGCCATGTGAGAGTCCAACACCTTTACCACACCACCTTCTGGCCCCAGTCACTATATCTTAAAGCCTTTAAGAGTCTAAACATTTCCATATGAGAATAAAATACATCAAATAGTCCCATCTCTTTTTTAAATTAAAATATTAAAAAGATCATCTGACAATTACCTAAAAGCAGAAATATCATGTAGTGGGTATATTATGGCACTAGTAGACAAGGCGAGAAAGATCCAAAGGCAACGTTTAAATTTCTTCTGTCTCAAAGCCAACTCAGCTTATGCTCTGGTGAGCTTTAAAACCCATCAAGTTTAAATCATCCTTTTATTCAACAAGTATGCCCTTTGCTTGTTCTCTTTAAAGTAGCATATATTTACAAAATAACTACATGTGTATTTTGAACAGTAGTTTGATTATCTTCATTATGTCCTTTTCCCACAAAAACTCAAAATTTGAGTGTTCAGTTCCTTTAAATACACAGCTCTTCTTGATCTGGAAAAATTCATCTTTAAATGCCCATTTAACTTACTAATCATATGAAGTGTTTCATGTAGTACCCAAACAAAATTTATATCTTTTTTTCTTTCTTCTCAGATAAGATGTTGATTTTGCTTTTATCATGACTATAATTGAGTTCTCTTTTTTAGAGTTACTCATCTAATTTTATTTGTCATTATTATTTTTTAATTTGACCAGAGAACAGAAAGAAGGGGTGGAAAATTAGAAAGCAAACCATGAGAGCGGGGACTCAAACCATAGTTGGCCACGTGGGAGTCCAGTGCCTTAAGCACCTCACCACCTGCTGGCCCCTCATAATTGAGTTCTAATGGAATTTATCATTTGCGTATATCTCATCCTTAGGATACTATGTTCTCCTTAGCAGCTTATTCAACTTATTTCCAGTCCCTACACAGCAAGTGTCCAGTCTCACCTTTGCTGGAGTCCTTAGAGAGCCCACACTCTACAAGAAGTATCTCTGTACACTTGTGGGCATGGTAGAGCATGAGACAGCCATGCTGAATGTGGGGAGAAATCTAAAACCTGGATTTATCACTGCTCTGGGGCAGCTGTGAAATTAGTTCCATCACCATGTGAGAAAGTTTGTGATATTTTTGGTCTAGAGAAATAGGCCTTCCATAGCTGGGCATTTCTATTTCCAAACTCTGGCCTATCCCTTCCTTCATGCTCAATATTTTAGCCTAATCACACTCAGAGCTGCTTGGTACTCCTCTTTCCCTCCCAAAATGGAATTTCTTAAACCCTTAGGAAAGTAAGAATAACTCACAGAAATTGCTCAAATTGTGTATTTCTGGGCCCTAACCCTAGAGAACAATGACATTTTTAGAGATAGAACCTGGAAATGAGCTTTTCTAAGAATCAAATGAGGTGATTCTGATGCAGGTTTTCCATACTCAGGACAAGTTCAATAAGCCTAGATACACCCTTGGTTAATAAGGTGTAATATTTACTCACATTTCAAGATGCCAGAAGCACAACTAAAGAGGGGAACAAGAAATAAGTGAAGCTCTGGTGCTGCCTACATGAGGAAAAGGATCTGGCTGAGAAGAGCGAGACCAAGAGCAGCACCGCCTGGCAAGCACTCAGGGCTCACATCAGCCCGGCCACCAAACAGGGGAATGTGCAGCACCTAACGGTTCCCATGGGTTAGAGTGGGGAGAAGGGGGCCTGTCAGTCACAAATTTATGATAAGCCCAGAAGGGAGATGGAAAGACTTTGATTCCATGAGATCTAGGATGACACCAAAATGTGTAATCCTATGAGGGAAAGCTTGCTGGAAATTGATAGAATAGGTAGGTACTTGTGCATAATTCTAGAACAATAACTGGTTAGTGGTTAGAAATAAAGACTGATCCATGTCTGATCTGTGTCCGGGTAGAATGCTTCACTTCCTACAGCATACAGAGTGGCAAATCCTATGACAGGACTTGAAGAACAGAAGGAAATAGCCAATTCAGAGAAGGGAGTTTGTCCTCTCTATATATTATCTATAAAATGTAGATTTTGCTTTTATCATCACCATACTTGATTCTAATGGGATTTATCAGGTGCACATATGTAACCCTTAGGACACCATGCCCTCCTTAGTAGCTTCCTGACCTTTTCCTTTCCAGCCCATGCATGCATGATAACAGGACACAACTCCTGCCTTCCATTGCTCTGGAGAAGGAGCTGATGAGTCCCAGTCAATACATCCAGAGGGGTAAATTCTTCTCTTCAAAATCAAATCTTTTTTTAAAAAATAACAATTTCCAAATTCAGGATTCCTATCATTAGTCAACAAATGATGTAAGGTTACAAGTAGAAATTGATATCATGTCAAATTTATAGTCACAATGCTACCCATGGTGATTATAGCGCTGGACTCCCAGGTGGTTGACTGCAATTGAATCTTGGATCTGGTTGCTTGCTTTCTCACTTTCCCTTTCTCTTTTTCTCTTCCTAGTGAGCACACATGCCTTATATAAAATTATAATAACAAATTTAAAATTAAATAAATATTTTTGTTTCCAAAAATTCAGGCTGTGCATTCAGACTGTCTGAAATTGTAATCATTAACTCCACTACTCATGAATGTAGGTCCTTAATCTTTCTAAACCCTAACTCCCGCTGATGAGATTAATATAACAAATCCTCTCTTGTGTGGTGCCTGAGAGATTTATGAATGAAATGAGTACAAAGTCCTCAGTTTACAGAAAGTACTCAATACATTCCAGTGTTATTATTATGAGTCATTGTTATACCATAACACTCCAGATCAATACCTGTTTTCCCCCCGGCAGGTTCCAGTTTTATAGTCGTATTAACTAGTAACACAGTAAGACACCAGGGTCAGACAAAGCTAAATGTTTGTTGTAGATCTAGCTCTGAGCTTTTTTTTTTAATCTGTTTTGTTCTAGTTTGCTCAATTGTAAAATGGATACTATCTAATCTTATATAGTCAAGACATCATGCCAATCAGATGAAAATGCGTGTGTGCACATGTGTGTACATACGTGCATCCCTTATAGCTTTAATTCTGTTCAAGGATTCTCATCTTGGCAAGCAGGAGTTTTAGTGCAAAATGCACTAGAACAAAAAATTTTAGAAAAAGGAAAGAAAAACATTTCTGGCAATAACACAATGTATAATTGTGTGACATTAGACGAGTTATTCTAAAGACCACCCAGCAAGATTATCTTGAGGTTTGAAATGGCAAAATTTTAAATATGTGTATCTAGGAATGATGTTGTTATCTGGAATTATAGGACAGACACCAGCCAGATAATAAAGGTATTCAGGACTTCAAAGTGGTTATTCAGTTAACTGTGAAGGGAATACTACATAACACACTTTAATGCATATATTTTACAGCAGTGGTGAGAAACTGGTATTGAAGATTTGACAATCAGGCTTTAAAAGTTACTTTGAGCTGGCCCCGGGGGTTAGTGACTAAGGAAAATGGATTTCACATGGTCAACTGACTGCAGCTCAAATCCCAGCTCTGGTGGATTGAAAAACATGCTGAGTGTTTGTTTATGCATGCCACAGATTCCAACAGGACAAAAAAGTAATGGAGAAGGGATTATAGTATGACCATGCTCCCCATTAGGGTGGTTTTTCCCTCTCTCTGTCTCTCTCTGGCAAATGCATATGCCCTTTGGCAATTTTTAAAATGTTACTTATAATGATAGTATTTACCTGGCCCTTTGGAAGAACCACAGTAATGCATTTTCCTTCACTGAAATCATTATGGTATTTTGAAGAGTGTTCTAATATACTTCTCTGGATCTTATTTCTTTTTTGGAAATATATAATAAGAGCTAGGCCAGCAAAATTAAGCTATATTGTTAGCTATTTAAATCCCAGGACTTATTCCTGTCAGAATTGATAGAAACAAAACAGGCCATGAGTGTCTTTCTTCTTCATCCTTGGGACCAGGCATTTTGTTTTGTTTTGTTTTTGTTTTTGTTTTTCCCCTCGGAAGCACTTTGTTAAGGTGGTTTCAGGCAGATCTTAGAAAATACCTGTGCTCCCCAGCTTTGACACAGGTAGTCTAGAGAAATTGATGATCTTGGATTAAGCTTTGTCAACACTCTCAACACTTCTTCCTTGTCAGTTACACAAAGTAACTTGGTAATTTTTAATCTTTTTCTCTTTGAATATTTTCAGTATTTTCTCTAATTAATAGGCAAGATCTATTTTGATTCTGAGGAGTTGATGCTGATGTGAATAAAGGATCCTGGAGCCAAGATTTTAAATCTAATCCTTCAAAATGTATGTATGAATTTTGCATGATGACAAAAACTTCAAGGACAAGATGAACATACCACTATTTTAAAGGAAAAGTTGAAGAGGCAAGTTGATACATCCTATCTCTTTTGATGCCTTGCCCTTTCTTCCTCATTTTATGTCATTAGAATATTTGGAGAGCTGAGGCTGAGAGAAGGCTAATAAGGTTGCACAGGAGGAGAGATTTCTTACAATCTGTCTGGGGCATGGGAGGAAAAAAGAAAAACAACACTTTATGACAAGATTGGAACTTTGTACAATCCAATCCCATGTGGTTTTCTAGCTGATTAATGAAAATAAAATCTCTAAAGATACTAAAAGCCAGACTTTAAAATTTTTTCTTTCTCCTTCCTTCCTTCCTTCCTTCCTTCCTTCCTTCCTTCCTTCCTTCCTTCCTTCCTTCCTTCCTTCCTTTCTTCTTCCTTTCTTTCTTTCTTTCTTTCTTTCTTTCTTTCTTTCTTTCTTTCTTTCTTCTTTCTTTCTTTCTTTCTTTCTTTCTTTCTTTCTTTCTTTCTTTCTCTCTTTCTCTCTTTCTCTCTTTCTCTCTTTCTCTCTCTCTCTCTCCCTCTCTCTTTCCTTCCTTCCTTCCTTCCTTCCTTCCTTCCTTCCTTCCTTCCTTCCTTCCTTCCTTCTTTCCTTCCTTCCTTCCTTCTTTTCTTTCTTTCAGTACATGTTTTTGCCTAATGGCATGTGATCTTGCCAGAAAGAGAAAGACACAAAGAGAGGAAAAGTGAGAAATCATCCCGTATTGGGTATGGCCACGCTGCAATCCCTTCTTCATTCTCCTCCTGGGATCTTAGGTATGCATACACACACACCCAGCATGAATTTGGTTAAAAGAAGAATAACTTAAGAGAGTAGAATTTTAATTGAGTAAATATCAATATGATTTAAATTGAGTCATTGTTTTTAGACTCTTGGACAACTTTGGCTAACCTTGTGATTAACTCGGTATTTAAGTTTTGGCAAAGGAAAGTGACGTGTTCGGGATGAAATATGTACAAAAATAAGGTGAAGGAGGGAGGTAGGGAAATGATTTGGGTTCGTTTGAAGTTTGTCTGCCTTAATACAGTTTAGAAGGCAGGATGCCTGTGATTGACTGAGTTTAGCTGTCATGATTGGCTGTAACTTAGTTGTTAGTTTAGAAAAATAGCCTAATATACAATTTTGGCTTATTTATAGGAGTTTAAATGTAGGAATACAGCAGCTGTTTTTAGGCCAAAATACTTTAATAATTTTGTTCTCTTTTGGTCAGTTTTTTAAATGTTTGAGAGATTGACTAAAATTTCGGGCATTTGTGCCATTTTTTTCTATTATAAATGAATTTTTTTAGTGTAGAAATTATAAGGGTTTTCTTTTTGGCCTTTAGCATGGAATTATAGTTCAAATAGATCTTTTTTTGTGCCTTTATTGATTTGGTTGAAATAAGATTATTTAGTGTTTGATGGATGGTTGCATATAAAGCATACCATAGATAGAGTGCACTAGGAGGACTAACATGATGACTAAGGTGTACTTTCGAAATGAAAGTTTTTATGAAATAAGCTGAACTGAATTGAACAGGTTAAGGTATAGGGAATACAGGCAATTTGCTAATATTTGAGTCTAGTTGTTTATTACTATTGTTCGGAGTGAGATGATGATTGAGGACTATAGTTTCTTGTTAATGGCTTATTTTAAAAATCTATTTATTATTGTCATTAGTTTAGTGCTATAAGTCATAATAACTTAGAGACTCATTAGAAGAAATATAATATTAAAAATTTTGAAAATTTTAAGTACATTAGAAAAGTAAATTTTTAGAAATTTTACTGAAATTTTTTGCATTCATCTATAAACTTAATTATTTTGGCCTTGTTGTAGGACATAAATTTAAATTAAAGCTAATTATTGATTATTGTTTTATGGTTTTTTTTTTGTGGGGTGAGGAAAGAATTAAGACAATAGGAATTGAGATAAAAAAGAAATAACATGAAGCTTTTATGATGGCAGGGAAATCTTGATCTATGATATATGGGCATATTTGTTTAGTTGTTGAAAATATCTGTTTCGAATAAGAAATTTTTTGAACAGTTTTACTTTAAAGTCTTTAATAAGTGAACAGTTTTAAAATTTAAAATAGCTCTTTTGAGTCGTGAACTTAGAATCTAAGTTTTTAAAGCTCTATTGCAGTGTGAGTGTCGGGAAGAATTTGGTATGATATCTTCTCACAGGGCTTTCAGGTAGTTTTTGGTTGTTATTTTTAGAAGATCCCTATTTTGGACTATGAAGGGTTATTTTTAATCAATGAATTCACATTTATTCAAATAAATAGTATTTTTTATTTGGTTAAATTAAACTTTGCATAATGCACTAATGTATGGCAGAATTTAGTCACTTTAGATTTTTAGAAATGTTTTATGACAGAAATTTATTTAAACTTATTTTTTTTTTCAATTTATTTAATTGCATTCATTCACTGTACGTCATTACAGCATACAAAACGAGATTTTCCAACCAGAGTACACTGTCTATTGTCTCAATCAAGCACATCAACAAATATGTTATTGTCAGCAAATAATTTCCCATTTCTTGTTTTCTTATGTTTTGCTTTTTTTCCCCACATCCTTGATTCCCTATCTCTTACCCTCTGCCATCTCCCACTCTCTTCCCACACTGTCTCTTGTATCTATGTTTGCTTTCTATACTGTCTTCCCCCCACATTTTATTGAATTACTAAAGCCCTTAATTAATCTAAATATTTTCATAGCAAACACAGGTGATATATACATTTCCATGAACACAAGTCTAACTTTACGCATCCTATAAAATAGCACCTAGCGGGGGCTATATATCTTACTGCAGTCATTGAATAGATTTTTTTTTTGAAACTTTTTTTTTTTTTTGGTAACTCAATTTACATTCTTTCCCTAAGCATCATCACAGCATACAAAATGTGATTTCCCATCCAGTATATACTGCATGGTGACTTAATCATTCATGTTATAAAAAATTTTCCATTTCTAGTTCCTAGAATTACTTTTACCCCTCTTTCTGACCCTCTGTCCTTTCCCACCCTCTCCTCAGACTATCTCTGGAGTCTACAATTGTCTTCCATTCCTTTCCCACCCACATTGTATTGATCACAATTTCTTACATAATCTAACTACTTTCAATGGTGAGTTCACTCGTTACTATTAAGAAAACCAATTTTAATTTAAATCAATGAAATACCAAGGAACTTTGCTTAAAGCCAGGAAACAAGTTAGGATTCTGTTCAAATGGTAGTTGCATAAACTTATCGGTTTCATGTACATTTATATTCTGTTCTGGTTCAATTTTCCTGATTAAATTCTGGGATATAATATTCAATTCCAGACTTGTCCCTATGATTAAGTTGGCCACTTTCTTAGTTTCTGGACTCTTATTTCCATGTGTCTGTATTTAATGTTCCCGATATAGCACACTCTTGAGGACTTCTTGGAGATCTGATGTGCTGGTAAATTCTTTCAGGTTTCGTTTATCTGAGAATGTTCTTGTCTTTTCTTCCCACCTGAAAGATAATCTTGCCTGGTACAGTATTCTTGGCTGAAATTGCTTCTCTCTTAACACTTTGAATATATTTTCCCATTTCCCAACAAAAAGAGGAAAAAAGACAAAAAAATTAAAAAATGAAATTACTGTTCTTTTTTTAAAAAAAAATCACAAAATAGAAAACCACGTGGTGCACAAGTGCCACGCGAAAAATCTAGTTCACTGGAGCCATGTGGAACCTTCTTCCAAAGGCCCAGCTTCTTCTGCCTGGGTGGGAGGACCAGAGCTATAATTAACAAGATAAAAGGTGGAGCTGAATGCCAGAGAAAAACTGTGCCTTTTCAAAAAAAAAAATGTAAAAATAAAAAATTACAAAAAAAAAAAAGACAGATGTAGGGAGAGACAGGAACCAAGACACAGAAACAGAGATAGAAGGCTGGGGGTGTCAGAGTGGGGCTCCCTACCGCTAGCTCGTTTGCTGGAGTCTGAATTATCAGTAGAAAATCTTCATTCCCTGAAAAATCTAGTTCGCTGGAGCCATGTGGAACCTTCTTCTGAAGGCTCGGCTTCTTCTCTAAATATTTTATATTTTTAATATATTAATTACATTATATTTAAATTTATATGTGTAAATGTTTTATGTATATTTATTATGTATTTATTACATACACTGTATTGCAAAATAAATTGAAATTCCCCAATATCTGTAATGTAATATTTATCAGTCATATTATAAATTATTGGATTAAATTAGTATATGTCACAAATATCACCAAATTTCTTTTTCAATTATAAACTCTTGTCAAATCTTTAATTAATTCAAATCTTATTGTCCATAATTAATTGCTTTATTTAATACTTTTCTAAAAATCTTTTTTAAAATGACTATAATCTTAAAGTATATCTTTAAAAAATTCATAAAAACTGTACTCTGATATGTCTAAGTTTCTAATAACTCATCACTTTGCACTAAATAAAAATTTCCAGCTTCTATTTAAAAACTAATAGGTTTTCTTATTTTTTGGAGAGGTTTCTGCTATAGGGCACGTGTGCTCCTCTGAAAGACAGAGACAGAGAGACAAAAGGGAAGAAATCATCCCACAGGGGGGATGGCCACACTGCAATTCCTTCTCCTCCATTCTTCTCTCAGGATATTGGGCATGCACGCACACGTGCCCCACATGTGTTTAAGCCACCTGGTCCAGGAATCAAACACGGTCAACTACATGGAAGTCCAGCAACATAGCCATTATGCTAACTTCTGGTCCCAAAAACTAATTAGTTTTCTAAACTACTAAGTCAACCATTAAGCAAAGCCAATATTAACCAAAAGCAAAAAAAAAACTATTTTGACAAAATTATATGCTAAGTCAGCCAATAACAAACTTATTAAACTATATATCACTTCCTTGCTCAATGTCTAAGATCAAATATAACTTGCTAAAGTCTAATTTAAAAAAATTTCATAACATTAATCTAAGTCAAATTACCTGTGACAGTCTATTTAATAAGCAATACTATACATCTAAATTTAAAAAATAAAATTAGTATAAAAATATAAATCCAATATTAACATAAACTCATAAAAAGCATATAGACAGCTGCCTCATTCTTCCTAAGTCCTCTTTATAACTAATTATTTAAAACCTCTATACTCCATAACTCACAAAATTAAAAAAAATTAAAATAGCAATAATTTGTTCAGTAATAATAATAATACAGTATCTACTCTAAAATTACTAAAATGTCTTATAGCCAATATTTAGTCTGTCAACATAATAGTAAAAAATAGTAAAAACTGCAAGTACATTTCTATTACATAATATGCTATTTAAATATTATTTAAAAATTCACTCATTGTCATTTTCATTACATATTTTTATTTGTAAAAATCTTTTTCCATAGGGACCAGCAGAAGGCATAATGGTTATGTAGCTGGACTCTGATGTAGTTGACTGCTGTTTGAGTTCTGGATCCTGTACATGTGCATGTGTGCCCAAGATCCAAAGAGAAGAGTGGAGAAGAGATTGTGGCTTGGCCATCCCCACAGGAGCTGATTTCTTCCTTGTTTCTTTGCTTTCTTTCTGTGCCTTCCTGTCTCTCTGGCAAGAGCATGTGCCCTGTGGCAAAAATCTCAAAAAAAAAAAAGCTTTCCCATAAAAGAAAATACTGTAACAATAGTCAAAAAATAAGTTTAAAGCAGAAAGAGGTTCCACATGGCTCCTGCGAACTAGGTATTGCAGGGCACAGGAGAAATGAAGACTTTCTACTGATAATACAGCCTCCAGCAAACAAACTAGTGTGATCACAACAGAATGGCAAAGAGATTCTAGATCACCTCTTTCTTCTTGTTCCTGGACATTCAGACTGAACTTCAAGAATTTGAAAGAAACACACCATCCATCAGATGACAAGAAATCACAGCCAGATCACAAGAAATATGGGAAAATGAGAAAATACCTCTCCTCCAAGGGAAAAGAGTAGCTCTTCTTCATCCACAAGCAGTTTGGTGAAAATCAAGGAAATGTCTGAAAAGGAATTTAGAGCATTCATAATGTCAAAGCTAACAGAGATGGAAGGGAAGAGAGATAATGAACTGCTAAAGAGAAAGGAGAAAGAAGTTGATGACTTCCAGGAAATGAGGAAATTCTTGCAAGATCTAAAAGAGGAATTGCACACTTTACAAAAGACTCAAACGTAACTACTAGAGACAAAGTCTATAATACAGGAAGTCAAAATCTCCCTTGAAAGTATAAAAAGCAGACTAGATCATTCAGAAAATAGAATCTCAGATGTAGAAGATAAAATGGCTGGCCTGGAAAAATCCACCACGAAGACTGAGAAAATGGCCAAAAAATTTGAGAATAATATACGGGAAGTATTGGATACCATCAAATGTCCAAATATCCGGATAATTGGCATTCCAAAAGGTGAAGAGACACATAAGGGCATGGATAATCTTTTCCATGAAATCCTGCAAGAAAACTAGAGAGGCATTAAAAGATCCAGTCCCAGGAAATGCAAAGGACCCCAAATAGAATCAACCCAAGAAGATCTTCTCCAAGACACATTATAGCCAGGTTGACCAAAACCACAGACAAAGACAAGATATTAAGATTGGCAAGAGAAAAACATCAAGTTACCTACAAAGGACATCCCATCAGGCTAACAGCAGATCTCTCATCGGAAACAATGTGAGCAAGGGAAGAATGGGAAAATATATTCAAAGTGTTAAGAGAGAAGCAATTTCAGCCAAGAATACTGTACCAGGCAAGATTATCTTTCAGGTGGGAAGAAAAGACAAGAACATTCTCAGATAAACGAAACCTGAAAGAATTTACCAGCACATCAGATCTCCAAGAAGTTCTCAAGGGTGT
>AAPY01710232.1:0-14790 GCA_000181375.1 Tupaia belangeri
CTTGTTCTTCACACGTAGAACCCTCTGGCTCCAAAGTGAATTTGGTTTTTATCATGTCCCTGTTTCACCCACAACCATAAGAGGTGAGGGAACAGGTAGAACTGGACGAATGACAGATTTGGCAGACCACATCCCTGAGAACAAAAGGGATGGGTGGGATGTCCACCTGAAACAGAAAAATACAATAGTCAGATCCACAAGTTCTTCAATTCCCAATTTCTTTAAATATTATATCAATTACTATGTAGTATTTCCTAAACTCTCTCAACATCTGGCAGATAATTACTCCCTGTGCTCAGAGGGTTCCTGCTCCCTCAGTCTCAGGATACATCATGGATGAAGCTCCAGAGGGACTATGAGATCATTAAAGACACCACAACAAAGGTAGGAGATATTTTTACTTCTGCGAACTCTGAGAAAATCACTCCAGATGATAGGGAACCACCAGATGTATGTATAGCATCCTCTTTCTGTGTAATTCTGAATGAAAAAGAAGACCGTTTGAGGGCCACGGCTAGAAAACCCAGGCTCAGTACCCTGGTACATAGGGAAGGGAGAGTTTGGCATGGAGATCCCCGAACTCTAGAGAAGAAACTGAAGTTAAAAGGGGGAAAATCACTTGTTTTCCTGACTTGAACCAAACATGACTTTTTGTCCACGTAAGTGCTTCGGATTCTCCCCATCTATGTCAATTTTTACTTTTTACCCTCACTCTAGGGAACTGGGTAGCAGAGTGGTAGAAGAAATCACCATGAGGGGATTCCTTCCCATTTGATGTAACAAGCAGTGTCTATAACTCCATTCACACACTCATAAGCACGAAGAAATTCTGTATTCTGTTTGCATTCTTTACTAATTCATTTAGCATCTGTCATGTTCCAAGCACCACACACACCAGCTGAGATTAAAAATTAGTTAGCCAGGGGCCAGCAGGTGGCATGATGGCTGAGGCACTGGACTCTGACATATCTGACCAGGGCTTGAGTTCTGGATTTGGTGGCTTGAGAATCATGTAAGGTTCATGCACATGCATGCCCAAAATACTGAGGAGTGAATGGAGGAGATGGGATTGTGGCATGGCCATCCTCTCTACAGAGTGATTTCTCACTTTCTCTCTCTCTCTGACTACAGTGAGTGCACGAGCCCTATGGCAAAAATCTTTTAAAAAAAAGGCTATTTTCCATTTTCTTTATGTAGAAAATCTATTTGTATGACATTGGGGAAATGATAATCTTTGTGAAACCCAGACACGTAAAAGACATCCTCCTGGTTCTCTTCCTAACTCTCTGAATAATATATGAAAGCACCTCAAAAAGTAAAAAGTTTTAGAAACATAAATGATGATTTTTTTGGTGCAAAAATTTCCTGAAAACCATGCATGGTTTTGTCATATACATTGTATTTTCCATAAAATTCTTAAAGATCTTCATATAGATTTCATAAATGGCTCCTTTTCTTTCTCTTTTCCCCAAGATATAATATTTCTCAAGGTTTGGCCTCCAGTCACAATTTTTTCTTGGCTTTATCCTCCAATCTACTCTAGAGACTTGAGTTTAAGACATAGACTATAATTTTTATGCAGGTAATTTCACTAATGCTTTAGATGAATCTTTCTATAGTAACTATAATAATAATGAACAATTATAAAGCTTCTTACTATGTATCAAGATGATTTATGAACATCATCATATTTCAACTTTATAGCAATTCGGTAAGGTAAATGTTATTTTAGTTAATCAAAAAGACATGTTAAGTGGGTACCCATGACATAGTAGGCATTTGTAGAACATCCATCATTTTCAAGGAACATATTACAGTGGTGGATGCCAAAATACAGATTTGTGGGGTATAAACCAAGGGCATATAACTAAAGAGATTATACAGAGTCATGGCAGAAATTTTTCTGTTTTACCCTAGTTGACCTGTCTTAATTATTATTAGTTAATATTTGCAATATTTCAAGATTATCCTGGTAGGAATGATACATTTTAACTTACTTAACATAGTTAAAATTACTGGTTCTAGGAAAGCTTTCTACTTTTTTAAAGTTGAGAACTTGAGATATAGAGATTATAAATTACTTGCTCATAGTCACACTACCAATAATCAGACCTTGAACTTGGGAGTTTGGACCTCTGATCCAAGTTCTTTTTAATAGCCATGATTTTGGTCAAACCTCTTAGGAAAGTTGTGTCTATTTCTCCTACAGGGGCAGCCCTCAATTGTTGTTTGAGTGACAGTTTTCACTTCCATGTGTCTTTGAGATCTATGACCCTGCCTAGTTGCTGGTCTAGAAACAGTAAAGAGTTTGAGTATTTACAATTAAAATATATATATATATATACATATATATATATATATATATATATATTTAAAGTTACAAAACTAATTTTTAAAAATCATGACAAATAACATCTCAATCTAAAATTATTTTATTTTCATGATATTTCTTACAGATTTTCTTAGCTTTCAGTTTTCACAGAAAATTGATCTTACAGAAAATGATGTTTATATTGCTTTAAAACCAACGTGGTGTATTACAGAGAACTTGGATCAGAGTCCAAAGACCCGAGGTCAAGATCTGATTTTTGGTAATGTGTCTATGAGCAAGTAATTTATAATCTCTATACTGCAAGTTCTCATCTTTAAAGAAGTAGAAAGTGCTCCTAGCACCAGTAGCATTAATTAAGTAAAATAGCTTAGTTAATTAATTTAAAGTTTATCATTCCTACTAAGAATGATAAACAATGTGACTTGGGCTTTGCCCCATGTGTCTGATATCTTGTATTAGGATGACTCCTATTTATTGTGATTTTAATGGTTGAGAAGAGTGGCAGGCATGATGCATTGGGCACCAGGCATGCTGTTCTCCATCTATTGAATTACATGTTATTTTTGCACCTTAGCAATATTCATAGGAGTCCTCCTTTGGGTCCCAGGAGTGTTTTCTAACTTCTTCCCCAAACTGTGAGTTGCTTAGTGTGAGCTCTGCTCGGGCTCAGAGAGTCAGGGCACACCAGTGTGTTTACCCTTGCACAGAGGATAGAAGTAGAGAACTGAGCTGGGTACCTGCAATGTGTCAGATGCTTCAAACTACAGAATCCTCTTTAATCTCAAGAGCAGTCCTTTTTTTTTTTTTAAGTGTAATACTATCCTTATTTTAGATATAAATCAACTGAAGTCACAAAAAAAGCCACAAAATTAGTAAGACCATAGCCTTAAAACTGAAATCTGCTGCTTAAAAACATCTTATCTTTGGGGCTGGCAGATGGAGTGGTGGCTTGCTTTACCACTCCTCTCTGTCTCCCTCTGTCTTCCTTTGATCAAATTAAAATAATAATAATAAAATTAAATGAAAAAAACCCTTATCTTTCCTCATTATTTTCCCCAGTTGTCTCCTCTCTTCCAGAAAATAATAGGATCTTCCATCTCTCACAAGGTTATCTCATGAATATAATCATATTTAGTCAGTAAAGCAACTCTGTGAGGTCAGTATCATCTCTGTTAATTAAAGCAAACATGTAGTGGGTAGCCCCCTGCTTCGTCCCAATTGTAAGAATATCTCACACTTTGATATTTTTCCCTACATTTGATCTTGACTTCAAATACCTCCTTTTTCCTTCTCTTTTTAAATTTACTATAGAGCACTTGCACTCACCAGAGAGTCATGGAGAGAGAGGGACAGTGAGAAGGCACCCCCTAGGGAGAGGGCTATTCCACAGTCTTTTCTCCTCCATTCTCCTCTCAAGGTTTGAACACTTCAAGCCACCAGGTCCAAGATTGGAACCACAAGTCAGCCATGTGGAATCCAGCTGCCTTAGTCACCCACTGGCCCAACTTTTTCTATTTATTGCTTACAATTTCATAATTTAAAAGCCATGCATTGCTACTTTTTCTGTGCCGTGGTATTGAAAACATGTTCCTGGGAATATGCTTAACTCCCTACAAAATAGTTTTCTGTTTGCCCTCTCTGTTTTTAAAGCCCAAATTAAAATGTTTAGAAACCTTCTAGGATTCCTGTGTTCAGAGATCACTGGCCCAGACCTTGGGGCCACCTAGAGACCATGCACATTTTTGTCAGCCACTTGAACAGAAAGCAGGTGACATCATGTCTAGAGATTCCCCATGGGAAGTAGATGAAAGAAGTCTAGAAATATAAATAAAGGATACTGGCTTACTTCCAACAAGAAACCCAAAATAAAGAAAATAACCTAGTGCAACAGAGTCTCTATAGACCCAGTAGTATAAGTCAATTTCAAAGTAAATAGATAAATTTTGCTAATATATTGTGATAATGCTGTGCTATGTTTAGTTATCACATGCACTGAGATACATCATATAATTCTAGTATTTATTATTGCATTAATAATTGTTTTTATTTTAGGTATTTTTACACTAATTAATTTTTGCTATACAACTTTTTATTAATCATGACTTTCTCCTTTTCTTTCCCTTCAGGGAGGCATGTTTTTCTTCTTTAATTCTTTGCCCCATCTGCAATTTATCTTTCTTTCCTCCAGGAAGAGGCAACTGTGAGTTACCAGCAATTTTGAAAATATTCAACTCATCTTCTTTCCTAGCTCAGGAATTACATAATCTAGGGGCATTTAAAAAATTTCTAAATTCCCTTCAGTGACTTGAACTTTCAAGCCAAAGTCAGTCTCATTGTCATCATTGCTTTCTGAAGATAGTAGAAAAACTTTATAACAGTCAAAGGACAAAAAAAGTCATATCGGACCATCAAACATTTGATTTTAATAATCATACTCATGGATACTACTACGTCCTTAATCCTAGAAACACAGTGGTGACTCTAGAAACTGACTTTCAGAACATATCCATAATGAACTTCCAATTTTCTATTCATTCATCAGTCAACTCTCAGCCAATCACAGGCACTGCACTGAGAGCTGCAAATTTAGTGAAATTAAGGTCTTTAAGAGATCTTGCAGTCTAATAGAACACAAACTCCATTTCATACATTTACTGTATAGGTACAGTTAACCTATCTTACCAATGTTATCTTCCGATTTTTATGGAAGATAAAATGAACACTAGTAACTATTAATTATAAGAAAGTATCAGTGAAATTGACCATGAATTATAATTATAAATCAGCATTACTAATTAAACAATTTTTATATTTTAGATATTCAAAAAGACATAATAAAAGTAAAAACTAAAAGTGAAAACATTTTATCTTCCTGGAAAATTTTTAAGAGGCTTTGTACTCAAGCATCGTGAGCAGCTGATCACAGCACATTCTAGTGGCAGGTTCACAATTTCAAAGTATTCAGTGGCTTGACTTCTGTTTCCTTGAATATAAAAAACAAATTCATAGACACAGAGGGCAGGAAAGTGATTGTCATGGCAGAGGAGAGAGAGAAAGGGAACTTACTAGTCAACAAGGTATAAAATTTCAGTAACAGGTTGAGTAAGTCCTAGACATTAGTTCTACAACATTGTCCCCATAACTAATATGGTATTGTACAGTTAAAAATCTGCAAAGAGAGTAGGCCTCATGTTAAGATTTCTTACCACAGAAAAATAAATATAAAATTTATTTGAAAGCAGAAATCACGCAAAATACCTGCAGAACTAAAATAATTTAGCTTAATTTTTAAGAATTCAAAAATTTCAATTGTTATAAAACACTAAATGTTCCATATCTTTATCTTTATATATGATGTGAGCTCACTGAAACTTTCAAGCTACATTATTCACTTTAGCTGCTAAGTTTTTTTTTTTTTTTGGAGAGGTTTTTGCTACAGGACACGTGCGCTCGCCAGACAGACAGAGAGAGACAGAGAGACAGAAAGCAAGAAATCACCCCCCAAGGGGGATGGTCACGCCACAATCCCTTCTCCTCCATTCTCCTCTCAGGATCTTGGGCATGCACGCACATGCGCCCGGCATGAGTTTTAAGCCACTGGGTCCGGGACACGAACCGCAGTTGACTACGTGGGAGTCCAGCGACATAGCCATTACGCTAACTGCTGGTTCCCTAGCTGCTAAGTTTTGACAGTGAAAAACTCCATGTTAATAAGTAAATTTGTTACTGTTACCTTCTTTAGAGGGAAATAAACATTGTTAAACAAGAAAATATTCAAACTAAGAAATATATCCAATTAGAGAGATATTACTGCATCCCAAATCCTAATGTTGATCTAATTAGAAGTACGGGAGACCAACTAAACCTATGAAGAATATTTAGGGTATTTGACCACATCTTTGAGTAACTGCAAAATATTCTGAAAAGGAATCAGGACAATTAGACTTCAAGGTTGGTTTATTTTAGGGCATCCATTCCTGGATTCACCAGTCTTTGTTTAAACATGAATGGATTTGTACTATATCTATTACACTCAGCCTCTGAATTCACATTTAAATGTCTGCTGTGAAAACTCAGACCATCTCTCCAAGAATATGAGGAATCACACACAGCTGACCGAGTTCATTCTCCTGGGAATACCTGAGACAGAGGGACTGGAGACTGTGCTCTTTGTCATCTTCTTCTTCATCTATCTCTTCACTCTGCTTGGAAATTTGCTCATTCTAACAGCAATCATTTCTTCCTCTACTCTTCACAATCCTATGTATTTTTTCTTGGGGCTCCTATCTATTTTCGACATGCTTTTCCCATCTGTCACCTGCCCCAAGATGCTATTCTGTCTCTCCAGCCAGAGCCAAGCCATCTCCTACAAAGGCTGTGCTGCACAGCTTTTCTTCTATCATTTCCTGGGTTCCAGCGAAGGTTGCCTTTACTCTGTGATGGCTTATGATCGATTTGTGGCCATCTGTCACCCCCTGAGATATACAATCATCATGAAACCTGGAGTCTGTGTTGGCTTGGTCATGGCAGCCTGGTTGGTGGGTTGTCTTCATGCCACCACCCTGACCACCTTTTCCTTTCAGTTAACCTACTGTGGTCCCAACCACATTGACTACTTCTTCTGTGACATTCCTGCTGTCTTACCTCTGGCTTGTACTGACAGCTCCCTGGCCCAGAGATTGGGTTCCATCAATGTGGGCTTTCTAGCTTTAGTGCTTTTGCTTTGTGTTTGTGTGTCCTACACCCGCATTGGCATTGCCATTTTGAGAATCCATTCAGTAGAGGGCAGAAAGAAAGCTTTCTCCACCTGCAGTGCCCACCTCACTGCCATCCTCTGTGCCTACGGACCTGTGATCATCATCTATCTGCAACCCACACCCAATCCCCTGCTTGGGGCCATAGTGCAAATACTAAATAATATTGTCTCCCCCATGCTTAACTCATTAATCTATTCCTTACGGAACAAAGAAGTAAAAAGATCCCTGGAAAAGGTGTTCCAAAATGTACGGTCTATTCAGAAATAAATTATGAATTTTATAAGGGGGCTTAGAATTTGTTGTGTCCAAACATCATCTTCATATTTTCTCTTCTCAAATAAATAAACATGTAACGGAAATGCTCCCTTTAAAGCCATTGAATTTTGTTTGCCTGATAAGATTTTCTATGTATATTTGCCTCTATAATACCTGAGACCCTAAAGATGACTTATAAATAATATTATCTATTTCTTAGTTCTGGGTAAGGAAACTAATGGATATAGCTAGCAGCTAGAGACAGATTTCTTAGGCTTATAAGGAGCCTATTTTGCTTGGTCAATGATAGAGAGGATCTGTGGCAACCCAAGAAGTGCTCTTCAATAGGCCCTCTCTAGGCCAAACCAATTTCCATTTCATTGTGCTTTGCTCCACTTATATTGTATTTCCCTGCCCACCTGTAAGCATTTTAGTTCCTCCAGTACGCTAAGAAAACTATTAACTATATTTATATGGCGTGATTTGTCTTCTGGACATTTGTGAGCAGCTCATGTATATAATCTTAAATAAGCTTTACGTCACCCCCAAAGAGTTTACATTTTGTGAAAGAGCTTTGAGGCTTAGAGAATTCACACAGTAATAGATCTGAGGTTGCACATTAAACAGCAAACCATGTCTCAATCTCAGATTCAGTTAATACCAAAGCCCCTGCTCTTAGTCTCTCCACCACTTGGCTGACCTAAATGAAATGCTTGGCAATTCAGTCATTCAAATTACTTCTTTACAGAGCTCTTTACATAAAAAAAACATTCAGCAATAACTAGTAAAATGGGAACTGACTTAGGTCCTGTTTATGTATTAATTGTCCCTTAATTTCCATGTATTCAGGACCATAATCCCCCTGTGTAGATGGTGGAACTGAGACATGAGAGTAAGTATCTAACCCTGTACGTCACATCAGGGTACGGTCAAGGCATATCTAGACCTGAGCACTCTGGACCTACTGTGCCAAGGATTTCCTACTGCACCATACCATCAATAACCCAACTTACTGCTCATTGTATAAGCAGCAGGAAGCTTTCCCATCTACTGCTGTTGAAGAGAAGATAGCCTAAGTACAGGGTGCAAGTAGCATGCTCATTTTGTTTTCCCATCAAGTTGTGTTTTCTAACTTTGCCTCCAACAAGACTGGAATTGATCATTTCTTCTCAATTCAAATCATGGAGGAGAAAGGAATTCTGTTTATTGGGAACCCATTGGTTTACCACCTCTTAGTTTTCATGATATTTAATTTTTGTATTCCACTTTTATTCTCAAATGTTTTATGCTATTTAAAGCCATTGAACAAAACAAAAAGATGTAAAAAGTTTCAAATAAAATTAATTGCTTCCCTTAGAAAAATTTTTAAGCAAAAAGAAAAAAAGAAAAGCCAATTAAAATATGTACAAATGGTTACAGTGAAGCATAAGAATTTTATCCCTCCTTTCTCCCAACTAGATGGGAAAAAGTTCAAAATTTCACAGAATTTTATTGCTGCATTTTGGGGATATCAGAAACACTGTCTCCAAACAATACCAATAGTAGTGTGTTATTGTGCTAATTATAGATATTGGTAGAAGAACCCAGATGTCATGATAGCTGGTAAATACTAGGTCATGTTTATGTATCGTCACACTGATACTTGCTCAATGAATTTATTTTTACTAAATTGTCCAGTACACATTTGCATTCACCAGAGAGAGACAGAGACAGAGACAGTCTCGAGGGACTGATTTATCTCATTCTTTTTCTCTCTCTTTCTCACAATGGAATATTACTTAGACATGAAAAGGAAGTTCTGACATCTGTTGTAACATGGTTGAGAATTAAGGACTTTATGATAATTAAGCCAGCTAGAAAAATATGAATATTGTGAAAATCCATTTTTATAAGGTATCTTATAACAAAGAGAGAGAGGGAAAGAAAAATAGAGAGAGCACCACCCCATGGGGAATGGTCAACCTGTAATACTGTCTCCTCCATTTCTCCTTCTTTTCAGGAGTTTGGGCATACACACACATAGGCCTGGCACATTTTCAACTGGCCAGGTCTAGAACTCATACCACACCAGTCAGCTATGTAAGATTTAGCTCCCTTAACCACCAAGCCACATGGTGGCCCATGAATTTATTTTCCAAGCAACAGTCAGTTCCATAAATGTAGGATCATGTTTAAAAATTAATTAATTAATAAATTAAAAGGGCAAAGCAAGGACCAGAAGGTGGCATGGGAGTTGAGTATGGATCCCACATGGCCAACTGCATAGCTCCAGTCCTGGAGAAGCAGGTGGGAAAAGATACTTGGCTGGTGTGCCCAAGATCCAGAGAGAAGACGGAGGAGAAGGGGGTGGTGTGGCCATTCTCCATGAGGGGCTAATTTCTCTTTCTCTCTCTCTCTCTCTCTCTCTCTCTCTCTCTCTCTCTCTCTCTCTCTCTCCCTCCCTGGCAAGTGCATGTTCCCTATAGCAAAAACTGAAAGGAAAAAAAAGAGCAATCACAATACACTCCACTGGGGGGTGCTTTCTCCCTCTCTCTGTCGCTATCTCTCAATGGTGAGCACATGCCCTCTGGCAACTCAAAAAAAGGACCATGAGTAAAATAATGGGGATACAGAACCATAACATGGCCTATTTTAAATATGTAATTATATTTAAGCAAAATTAAAAACATCTAAAAGTCAAAATCTGAGTGAACACTTTATTCCATTTCTCAGTCAGGGCTGTGATGACCTTTTGGCACTGGCAAAAAGATTCAGATCTTTCCTATATCAAACAGGACGTAACACTTGACTTAAAGTCCCATGTATAGACACCCACATACCATTTTTCCAAAGAAATCAGAAACATTTAGCAATATTAGTGGAATCTAACGTGCATAGTCAATATGGAAAATTAAACTATGGTTGCTCAAAAAACTAGAAATGGAATTACCATATGATATGATCCAGAAATTTAATTTCTGGGTAAATGTATCTAAAAGAATTGAAATAGGGACCAGCAGATGGCATAATGGTTGCATCACTGGACTCCTACATAGTTGGCTGTGGTTCAAGTCCCAGACCAGGTGGCTTAAACTCACGCTGGGTGTGTGTGCATGCATGCCCAAGATCTTAAGAGTAGAATGGAGGAGAAGGAATTGCTGTGTGACCATCTCCTCCAACCTGGAGGTAATATCTCTTTCTGTCTCTCTGTCTCTCACTGTCTCTCTGGCAAGTACACACACCCTATACCAAAAATCTATTTAAAAAAAAAGAATTGAAATAGTGAAAGCAGCTCACATGTCCATGACTCTAATGGAAAAACTAAGTTTGGTGAATACTCACAATGGAATATTATTCAAACATAAAAAGAAAATTCTCATAACTGTTGTAATATGGTTGAGATTTGAGGACATGATAATTAAGCCAGTGGGAAAAATATAAACATTGTAGAAATCTACTTATATGTGGTATGTTGAATAGCCAAATTCAGAGAAAAACAAGAAGTAGAATTCTGGTTGCCCAGGACTAGGGATCTGCGGGGAGAATGGGGCTTTGTTTAATGGTGCATTTTCTGTTCTGCAAGATGAAAAGTCTCTGGAACTGAAAATGATGAGGAAGCAAGTGTGTTCTCTTAACTCTTTCAAATATTTAAAGAACTAGACATGTTTCAGGGGAAACATGTTGCTGGGAGACAATCCACACTGCATAAGATTCAGTGCACTGTCTGCTAAGTGACTCTATTCGTTACATTTCATTATAAAACATAGGGAATTGTTAACCAGACACTTTCTATCAACACTTTTTTTTTTAATAGTTAAGTGGTAGATTGAATCAAAATTATTTCATTTTCACATGCCATGGAAGCAGCAGAAGAGAATTTGTCCTCATAAATGGAGAGCCAGACCATGCTGGAGTGGCAGAGAGAATAGGGCACTGCTGCATGAGGCTGGGGCCACATGAGAGGACCAGGTTTGACTCCCAGGAAAATCTAAATAGGCCTGGTGTGATGGCCTTGCCTGTACAGCTGCTTAACCAGGAAACGGGGGCAGAAAAATCGGGATTTGTTGAGACCATCTTAAAATAACTGTCTCTTCCTTGGTCTTATTAGGAAAAAAATGAAGAAATGGAAAATAATTATCCTACAAAGCTTTAGGTATTTTTTTCAATTATTTTCAACAGAAAATCTTCTCTTGGCAAATATATGCCTCAGGGCTGACTTTACATCCTTATTCCTCAGACTGTAGATGAGGGTTCATATGGGCTACAAGGATTATGAAGATCTGAATTGTGGCACCAAATAATGGGGCTGGGATTGGGCTGTAGGTAGATGATGATCACTGGGCCATACGCACAAAGAATTGCAGCGAGGTGGGCACTGCAGGTTGAGAAAGCCTGATGCCTGTCCTCTGCTGAGCAAATCTTTGATATGGAGACCCAAATGCGAATGTAGGAAACAAAGATGAGGAATAAGCATGTAAAACCTACCCTCTGGACTGGAGATGTGTCCTTGCAGGCTGTAGGTAACACCACAGGTACATCACAGAAGTAATAGGCCACCTCGTTAGACCCACAGTAGGGTAACTGGAAGGTGAGGGAGGCTAGCATAACAGCATGCATAAGGCCACCCACGCACGTGCCTGTGGCCAAGATGGAGCAGACCCTGGGATTCATGATGACCGTGTACCTCAGGGGATGGAAAATGGCTACATAGCGGTCCCAAGCCCAACACCGTATACAGGAAGCTCTCAGTGCAGGAAATGGTAGAAGAGCTGGGCAGCACAGCCCTGGAAAGAGATCTTTTGACTCTGCCCTGAAAGGTTCAACAGCGCCTTGGGAGCAGTTGTTGAAGAGAAAGCAAGGTCAAAGATGGAGAGGATTCCCAAGAAAAAAATACATGGGCGTGTGAAGCCGTGAGGAGGAGAGGATCACCGTGAGGATGAGCACGTTTCCCAAAAGGCTGCACAAATATATTGACAAGAACAGGAATAAAACTGTTGTCTCTAGGCCCTCTGACTCAGGGATCCCCAGGAGGACAAATTCAGTCACCATTGTGCAATATCTCATTTTTATAAAAGAATTACCTCTTGGGTGTCTGGGGAAAGAAAGAAATAATTAAGTTTACATGTGTATACATTAGCTGTGCTTAGATCAATAAAATGGAGAAGCAGCGAAAGATGTCAGTATTTAGAGTGGTGCTCCCTGACAGAGCCGCCGTGCTCTGCCTGTCTGCCCTGTTCTGAGCTCCTCTGCAGTGCAGCCTGACTGCGAATGCCCCTCAGCACAGCCTCACCAACATGCCTTACACGATCACCTCCTATTGATCATTCTTCACATTCACTGATACAACACATCAATACCAAGTGAGATTTTGTGAGTATAAAGGGACAAATATAAACTCTGTGTCTTTATAAACAAGGTCTCATCCAAATTTCTTATATTCATCTGCGACAACTTGGTTACATTAAACCCAAAAAGACATTTATGATCATGTCAGCCACACAAAGATACAGCCTTTTCCTTGCTTTGTCTCCTTGGGCATGAGGGTCAACCATTGGAATCCAGCCAAAAGAAGGGTCTTAGATGATTCTTGATGAACAGAAAAATACAATATTGTCTTTATCCATGAAGGCATCTGTATTTAGTATACTTGAGTAACTGGAATATTCTCTTTCAGTCCAAAGGGTACAATTTTATAACTATATCTAAGTTAAATGACACACTAATTTGTGATGTAGACAATCTGGGTTACAGATAATAAGACAAATTTTTTATTTTGAAAAATTCTAACACATTTTTTCTACTTACTTAATCCACTCTAAGACACTGAGATTTTTATATTATAGATGGATTCATGAATTCCATCACCTGAACCTCTATGAATTATGTATCACCTATCTATCTATCTGTCTCTCTATCATCTATTTTCCCCCTGGAGTTTGTGAAAGGAATGGGAGAATAAAAGACCAAGATAAAAAGTGAAGGATAAAATTTGAGCACCTATGTTGCAAACAGGGAGCATGACTAGCCAGGATGTCTGTGTGGTGTTTTCTTTCTTTCCCCAACAGAAGCAAGGAGGCTCCCCTGTCTAACTCCCCATCACCCTTTTGTCTGCAAAAAGATGGCCTGAATCCTCCTTTTCGGTCACTGTTAGATAAAATGTCTCAAATCTAAATGTGCTTCAGTTTCCTTACAATTTCCATGTGAGTCGAATCCAGGAGCTGCTAGACTCTCCAAATACAGGAGATTTTAAATAACCTTGGTCTTCCTTTGGGTATTAATCCCCCAAGTCAAAGACCTTATGAGCAAGGGAGCAATTAACTACTTCAAGTAACTGAACCTTGGAGAGAGGTGCAGGAGAAAGAGAGAGAGTGAGCCCCTGATTAAGTAATTTTTACTAATATTTGTCATAGTACCAATAATTTTGAAAAATTCCTCTGACACATACAGTGCACAAATTTATAAAATCCCTTTCATATTTAATACTTTTTTTTTTTTGGAGAGGTTTTTGCTATAAGGCGCGTGCGCTCGCTAGACAGACAGAGAGAGACAGACAGACAGAAAGTGAGAAATCACCCCCCAGGGGGGATGGCCATGCCGCAATCCCTCCTTCTCCATTCTCCTCTTGGGATCTTGGGCACGCACGCACACGCGCCAGGCGTGAGTTTTAAGCCACCAGGTCCAGGACGCGAACCACGGTTGACTACATGGGAGTCCAGTGACATAGCCATTATGCTAACTGCTGGTCCCAATATATTTAATACTTTTTCATATGGATGTGCTGTTTTATGAATAAATTCTACATTATTTTACTACATATTGACAAAGTACAGACAATAGTAACTCAGCTAACTGATGAAAAGTTGTCTCTGGAAAGACAGATGTCAGGGACACTCCAGGATCTCAGGTGTAAAAAGCTGAGGCACAGTCTCAGGGCTCTGCTGCCAGGTGATTTGGCTTCAGCTGCCTTGGTTTCTGTGACCCTCAGCTAAGAGTAAAATCTAATTTCCTTGTCTGATTGAATGACACTCCCGTGCCTAAGGTGCAGAATACAATGCAACGAATGTGGCAGTCCTCCCAAAGGGCGGGGGTTAGGGCCATTGACAAGAGAAAGGGGGAAGGAATATGCTGAGAGGATAAAAATAATGTCCTTTCCCACTGGAGTGTTGTCTTATACGACTGGGCACCTGTGACAGCTTCAGTGTTAAATTCCTTGGATACTCTATAAATATTGGGAAGGAGTTTGTGCTAAGTACCAAATTCCTTTATGAAGCAACCATTCATTTGTTCATTTACATTTGCATGGGTTTAGTTTATTCCAGCAAATAATGAATGTCAGTTACATGTCACACATTATTTGTCAGAACAGACAGAAAGCTTGTGGTGTGTGTGTGTGTGTGTGTGTGTGTGTGTGTGTGTGCATTTTGGGAGTTGTATAGAGCCCTTCTGCTTAAATTCTTAGGGCCAGCA
>AAPY01710240.1:0-28411 GCA_000181375.1 Tupaia belangeri
AGACTTATGGGTCTGGGTGGTCCTGACTCGAAGTCTCAAAGTGATGTGGTGGGGCAGTGTGCCCTGCTCAGTGTACCTACTGCCCAGATGCTCAGTCAACTGGCGGGTGGCTATACAGCAAAAGGGACAGTCCATGGGGGTCTGGGTGGGTCCTGGACTGAGGAGTCTGGAAGTGAGGCCAAGAGGGATGTTGCTTGCCCCTGCCTCAGTGTCCCTTACTGCCCAGAAACCTTCAAATGGACCTTGATTGGCGGCTGTTACAGACCTGGGTTGGTGGCTGCTACAGCAAAAGGGGCAGTCTATGGGTCTGGGTGCGTCCTGGACTGGGGAGTCTTGAAGTGAAGCAGTGGGGGCAGTGTTGCTTGCCCCTGCCTCAGTGTCTCTTACTGCCTAGATGCCTTCAGTGGACCTGGCGGGTGGCTGCTACAGCAGAAGAGACAGTCTATGGGTAAGGGTGTGTCCTGGTCTGGGCAGTCTGGAAGTGAGGCAGTGGGGGCAGTGTTGCTTGCCCCTGCCTCAATGTCCTTTACTATCCAGATGCCTTCAGATGGACCTGGCGACTGACTACTTCAGCAAAAGGGACAGTCTAGGGGTCTGGGTGGGTCCTGTACTGGGCAGTCTAGAAGTGAATCTGTGTGGGCAGTGTTGCCGCTGCCTCAGTGTCCCTTACTGTCCAGATGCCTTCAGATGGTCCTGGGAGCTGGCTGCTACACTAAAAATTTCAGTCTATGGATTTGGGTGGGTCCTGGACTGCGGAGTCTGAAAGTGAGGCGGTGAGGGCAGTGTTGCTTGCTCCTACCTCAGTGTCCCTTACTGCCCAGATGCCTTCAGATGAGCCTGGCAGCTGGCTGCTACAACAGAGAGTCTATGGGTCTGGGTGGGTCCTGAACTGGGGAATCTGGAATTGAAGCAGTGGGGGTAGTGTGCCTGCATCTGCCTCCAGTGTCCCTTACTGCCTAGATGCCTTCAATGGACCTGGTGGATGGCTGCTAGAACAAGAGAGACATTATATGGGTATGAATGGGTCCCTGGACTTGGGAGTCTGGAAGTGAGGCAGTGGGGGCAGTGTCACTCCTGATTCCCGTGTCCCTTACTACCCAGATGTCTTCAGATGGACCTGGCGGGTGGCTGCTACAGCAAAAGGGACAGTCTGTTGGTCTGGGGCAGTCCTGGACTGCGAAGTCTCGAAGTAAGGAGATGGGGGCAATTTTGCTCCTGCCTCCATGTCCCTAACTACCCAGATGTCTTCAGATGGACCTGGTGGGTGGCTGCTACAGCAAAAGGGGCAGTCTATGGGCCTGGGTGGGTTCTGGACTGGAAAGTCTGGAAGTGAGGTGGTGGGGGCAGTGATGCTTGCCCTTGCCTCAGTGTTCTGTACTGCCCAAATGCCTTTAATGGACCCAGTGGCTGGGCTGCTACAGAAAAAGGGACAGTCCATGGGTGTGGGTGCGTCCTGGACTGTGCAGTCTGGAAGTGAGACCATGGGGGCAGTGTTGCCTCTGCCTCAATATTGCTTCAGCTGGACTTGGCAGCTGCTGCTACAGCAAAAGGGACAGCCCATGGGTTTGGGTGGGTCCTGGACTGGGCAGTCTGGAAGTGAGTCTCTGGGTGTAGTGTTGCTTGCCCCTGCCTCAGTGTCCCTTACTGCCCAGATGCCTTCAGATGGTCCTGGCGGCTGGCTGCTTCATCCAAAGGGACAGTCTATGGGAGTTTGGATGTGAGGTGGTGGGAGCAGTGTTGCTCCTCACTGTCCCTTACAACCCAGATGTCTTCAGATGGACCTGGCGGGTGACTACTATAGGAAAAGGGATAGTCTATGGGTCTGGGTGGGTCCTGGACTGAGGACTCTGGAAGTGAGGTCAAGAAGGGTATTGCTTGCCCCTGCCTCAGTGTCCCTTACTGCCCAGATGCCTTCAAATGGACTTTGATTGGTGGCTGTTACAGACCTGGGTTGGTGGCTGCTACAGCAAAAGGGGCAGTCTATGGGTCTGGGTGCGTCCTGGACTGGGGAGTCTTGAAATGAAGTGGTGGGGGCAGTGTCGCTTGCCCCTGCCTCAGTGTCTCTTACTGCCTAGATGCCTTCAATGGACCTGGTGGGTGGCTGCTAGAACAAGAGAGACATTGTATGGGTATGAATGGGTCCTGGACTTGGGAGTCTGGAAGTGAGGCAGTGGGGGCAGTGTTGCTTGCCTCTGCCTCAGTGTCCCTTACTGCCCAGATGCCTTCTGATGGACCTGGCGGCTGGTTGCTACTGCAAAAGGGACAGTGTATGCATCTGGTTGGGTCCTGGACTGGGGATTCTGGAAGTGAGGCGGTGGGGGCAGTGTCGCTCCTGCCTCTGTGTCCCTTACTACTCAGATGTCTTCAGATGGACCTGGCGGGTGGCTGCTACAGCAGAAGGGACAGTCTGTTGGTCTGGGGGAATCCTGGACTGCAAAGTCTTGAAGTAAGGAGATGGGGGCAATTTTGCTCCTGCCTCTGTGTCCCTTACTACCCAGATGTCTTCAGATGGACCTGGTGGGTGGCTGCTACAGGAAGAGGGGCAGTCTATGGGCCTGGGTGGGTTCTGGACTGGGAAGTCTGGAAGTGAGGTGGTGGGGGCAGTGGTGCTTGCCCTTGCCTCAGTGTTCTGTACTGCCCAAATGCCTTTAATGGACCCGGTGGCTGGGCTGCTACAGAAAAAGGGACAGTCCATGGGTGTGGGTAAGTCCTGGACTGTGCAGTCTGGAAGTGAGACCATGGGGGCAGTGTTGCCCCTGCCTCAATATTCCTTACTGCCCAGATGCCTTCAGATGGACTTGGCAGCTGGCTGCTACAGCAGAAGGGACAGCCCATGGGTTTGGGTGGGTCCTGGACTGGGCAGTCTGGAAATGAGGCGGTGGGGGCAGTGTTGCCCCTGCCTCAGTGTCCCTTACTGCCCAGACGCCTTCAGATGGACCTTGCGGCTGGCTGCTATAGCAAAAAGGGCAGTCTTTGGGTCTAGGGAGGTCCTCGACTGGGCAGCTGTTCGTCAGGCTGTGGGGGCAGTGTTCCTTGCCCTTGCCTCAGTGTCCCTTATTGCCCAGATACTTTCAGATGGACCTGGTGGCTGGCTGCTTCAGGAAAAGGGACAGTCTATGGGTCTGGGTGGGTCCTGGACTGGGGACTTTGGAAGTGAGGCGGTGGGAGCAGTGTTGCTCCTGCTTCAGTGCCCCTTACTACCCAGATGTCTTCAGGTGGACCTGGTAGGTGGTTACTACAGCATAAGGGATAGTCTATGGGTCTGGGTGGGTCCTGGACTGTGAAGTCTCGAAGTGAGGCGGTGGGGGCAGTGTTGCCCCTGCCTCGGTGTCCCTTACTGCCCAGATGCCTTCAGATGGACCTGGCGGCTGGCTGCTACAGCAAAAGGGCAGGCCCTGACTTCTCACATCAAGGGTGCTGGCTGATTGGCAAGAGGTCGTGGAGGGGAAGGAGCAGGGGCATTGGCAGCAGTAGCAGCGGACACCCCTGTGATAGCCTTTCATGACCCGACCCACCCCAGCAAGTTCTGCTGGCTGCAGCCCAGCAGTAGCCTCGGGAAAAGTGTGTGCAGCTGATCTGCTACCTCAGTGGGGTGAGGGTGGGGTGAGGGTGCTGTGAGAACCGAGCTCTGTAAATCAACGCAGGAAAGCAGAAATGCGGGCAGGAGCAGCACAGCCCTGCGGATCTTTCTGCTAGCCTGGCCTGCCTGGCGCCTCCTGCCAGCTGAGGCCTCCAAGCAGGAGGGCGAGGAAGTGCGTGCTGGAGTAGCTGCGGTGGCAGTGGTGGTCGCTGGGCCTGCAGGCCGGGCTTTCAAATTCTGCCAGTCACTGGGCCTGCAGGTCGGGCTTTCAAATCCTGGCTGAGGGCGTCCCCTCCAGACCAAGAAGGCCCTCTCGCTCTCTCAGGACTCCACTCCAGAATCTTACCCTGTGGAGCCGTCCAGTTTTGAGCTGAGGACCCCTCGGTTGCCCACACCCCTCAAGTTTCCCTTTTTATGGGATCTCCTCATATTGAGACCTCACCCTTCCCCCTCGTGCATGCAAGAGACTCACCTCCCCCAGAAGGAAGACACCACAGAGCATTTTAGAGGGACGTACTACTTTATTTCTGCATTTGGAAGCCCGTGGTCTTCATCCGCGAGGTGCGAAAATGCAGTCCTGGTGATTTTGCTGCCTGGGCTCCTGGATGTTACGTAGGAGTTTGATCAGTTCAGGAAACAAAATGACCGCCGCCGTCTGTTCTTCATCTGTTCTCCTCCTTCTGTTCTCCGTCTGCTCTCCGAAGATGGCGGCCGCCTCGAGGTGCAGGATCTACTGGAACGCAGCATGCACGTCTTCTTTTCAGAAACAATGTGGTCCAAGAAGGTTGCCTTTAAGATTTCTGGTTAATTAGGTGGATACCAAGATGAGAAATTAAACCACAGTCTCTTCCGGTGTTTCATGGCTCATCGTCTTAATGAAGAAACGTGGGAAGTTTCAAAATGGCCTTTGCAACACCCAGTTGCATAAAAGGGAAAGTGTACGTCTCAGAAGTCTGTTGATGAAATACTCCATTAACAGGTCCAAGATCTCCCTCATTGGTTCCATTGCTGGAGGCATGAGTCGGTCTCTTAGGAATTTCCATATCTTAGATGCGAGAAATTTAGCCAATAGATTCAGGATGCGGTTCATTATGATGGAAATAATTGAGAAACTGGCAAATGGAGGGAGTTCAATGCCATGAACTGAGGGCATTGTCCTTTGGTTTTCAGTCCAAGGTATGAATGCCCTCTTTCTTGGGGCCTCACCTATTATAGTAAAGTATGACGTATGCCACATGCCCATATTTGGGCAGGAGGTGACCAATGAGCATGTGTCGTGGTAAACAGCGGCATCTTCAATCCAGGACTCCACCCCCCAACCAGATCAGACCAGTGGCCTTGTTGCAACATCCTGCAAATGTCAGAGGCAGAAAGAGGCTGGGGGAACCCTCTTACCACTGTCAGGGAAGCATGAGGAGGAGCCACCAAGGGAACAAGACTTTACTGCGCTCTTGTACACTGGAGTGGAAAAGGATAGTTGTTTTTTTTTTTTTCCATTACAACTTGTTTTTATTTTACATTTTTCCACATTTACTTTACATAGCAAAGAATTTTAGCTCATACTCCATAATTCTTGACAGTTTACAAACAACTTTCAAAGTTTCAAAATACTGAATTTTAAAGATAATGTTCAAAATATATTTTATAATTTTGTATAATTTTATAACTCTATAACAACAGAAGCAGTATGGTTTCAAATATATATATATATATATATATATACATTTAGAGTGCAGACACTCGGTATGTGTTAAGTGGAAACATACAATGCCTCTCCTTCATAGCATGGCTTGCTTCACTCAGTAGTAAGTCTTCCATATTCATTCACTTCTTTTCAAAAGCCAGGGTTTTGTTGTTTTTTATGGATGAATAGTATTTCATTGAGTATATGTGCCACAGTTTTTCTAACCATTCATCGGTTCGTGGGCATTTAGGTTGTTTCCATGACTTAGCAATCGTGAAAAGTGCCACAATAAACATCGATGTGCAAGCACTTTTTCGATTAAGTATTCTTCTGTCCTTCGGGATCATATGGTAGTTCTATTTGTAGATTTTTGAGGAATCTCCAAATTGTTCTCCACAGTGGTTGGACCAATTTACAATCCCACCAGCAGTGTAAGAGTTCCCTTTTCACCGCACCCCCTCCAGCACTTATCATTTTTTGTTTTTTTAATCTTAGACATTCTGACTGGGCTTAGGTGATATCTCATTGTTGTTTTGATCTGCATTTCTCTTACAATGAGGGATGTTGAGCATTTTTTCATATGCCTTTTAGCTATTTGTATGTCATCTTTAGAGAGTGGTTTTTTCAACTCATTCTCCCATCTTTTAATAGGATTGATTGTCTTTTTCCGGAACAGCTGCTTGAGTTCCTTGTGAATTCTGGTTATCAGTCCCTTGTCTGATGCATAGTTTACAAAAATATTTTCCCATTCTGAGGACTGTCTGTTCACACTAATCACTGTCTTTTGCCATGCAGAAACTTCTTAGTCTGATGTAATCCCACTTGTCTATTTTAGGGATCATCGACTGTGCGTTGGGAGTCTTATTTAAGAAGTTTTTCCCTACCCCAATGTCTCCCAGATTTTCCCGGTGTTTTCCAGGAGCAGTTTTATAGTTTGAGGTCTTAGATTTAGACCTTTGATCCACCTTGACTTTATTTTTGTCAGAGGTGAGAGGTAGGGGTTCAGATTCATCTTTTTGCAAGTGGAGATCCAGTTTTGCCAGCACGATTTGTTGAAGAGATTTTCCTTTTCCCACTGAATAGACTGGTACCCCTCGTCAAAAATCAGTTGGCTGTATGTTTGAGCATTCATTTCTGGGGACTCTATTCTGTTCCATTGGTCCACCTGTCTGTTTCTGTGCCAGTACCATGCTGTTTTGATTACCACAGCTTTGTAGTACATTTTTGGGTCAGGGAGTGAGATGCCACCCACTCCACTCTTCTTGTGCAGAACTGCTTTGGCAATATGGGATCTCTTATGATTCCAGACAAACTTTATGATTGTCTTCCCTAGATGTGTGAAGAATGTGTCTGGTACTTTGATTGGCATTGCATTAAATAGGTAGACTAATTTGAGTAAAATTGCCATTTTGATTATATTAATTCTTCCAATACAGGAACATGGGATGTCCTTCCACTTTTTCGTGTCATTTTCAATTTCTTTTTTTAGCTTCTCATAGTTTTCCTTGTGGAGGTCTTTAACTTCTTTGGTTAGATTTATCCCTAAGTATCTTATACTTTTTGTGGCTATGGTAAATGGAACAACTTTTTTCAGTTCTATCTCAGTCTGCCTGTTGTTTGTATACAGAAATACTATAGATTTCTGGATATTAATTTTGTATCCTGCAACATTACTGTATTCATGTATTACTTCCAGAAATTTTTTTTTTTATGGAAACCATTGGGTCTTCTATGTATACAATCATGTCATCTGCAAATAGAGAGAGTTTCATCTCTTCTTTTCCTATTTGAATGCCTTTTATTTTTTCCTCTTTTCTGATTGCAATGGCCAAGACTTCTAGTACTATATTGAAGAGGAGTGGAGAAAGTGGACATCCTTGACTTGTACCCATTTTTAGTAGAAAAGTTTTCAGCTTTTCTCCATTGAGGATGATGTTCGCTATGGGTTTTTCATAGATAGCTTTTATTGTGTTGAGAAATGACCCTTCTAAGCTGATTTTGCTGAGAGTCTTGATCATGAAGGGATGTTGTATCTTATCAAATGCTTTTTCTGCATCAATTGATATGACCATATGGTTTTTATCTTTCTTCCTATTAATATGGTGTATTACATTTACAGTTTTGCATATGTTGAACCAACCTTGCACTCCTGGGATAAAGCCTACCTTATCATGATGTATAATCTTTTTAATAAGTTGTTGTATACGATTTGCTAGTATCTTGTTGAGAATCTTCACATCTATATTCATCAGGGATATTGGTCTATAGTTTTCTCTCCTTGTCCTGTCCTTATCTGTTTTAAGGATAAGGGTGATAGAGGCTTCATAGAATGAATTAGGGAGAGATTCACCCTTTTGGATATTTAGAAATAACTTGAGCTGAATGGGATTAACTCCTCTTTGAAATTTTTGTAGAATTCAGAGGTGAAGCCATCAGGGCCAGGGCTTTTCTTTGTTGGGAGGTTATTTATAACCGATTGGATCTCCTGGCTTGTTATGGACCTATTCAGACTTTCTATATCCTCCTGGCTCAATCTAGGTAGATTATACATGTCCAGGAATTTGTCCATATCATCCAAATTATCTTGTTTCTTGGCATACAGATGTTCATAGTATCCTCTAATAATGTTTTTTATTTCTACTATGTCTGTTGTTATTTTGCCTGCTTCATTGCAGATCTGATTCACCTCATTCTTTTCTCTCTTCTTCTTAATAAGTCTTGCTAGTGGTGTATCAATTTTGTTTATCTTTTCAAAGAACCAGATTTTACTTTCATTTATTTTCTGTATAGTTCGTTTATTTCTATTTCATTTATTTCTGCTCGGATCTTTATTATTTCCCTTCTGGAGTTTTTTGGATCTTTTTGCTGTTGCTTTTCCAATTCTGTGAGGCATGATGTTAGGTGATCCATTTGCCTTCTTTCCATGCTCCTCTTATGTGCACTAATTGCTATGAACTTCCCTCTTATGACTGCTTTAGCAGTGTCCCGAAGATTATGGAAACTTGTGTCCTCATTGTCATTGGCTTCCATGAACTTTTTGATTTCAGTCTTTATTTCTTCAGTAGTTGTGGAGTCATTCAGGAGTAGGTTATTAATAAGTTTCCATGTATTTGAGTATTTTTGAGGATTTCTCTTGAAATTAAACTCAAGTTTAATTCCATCATGGTCGGTGAAGATGCTGGGTATAGTTTCTATGCTTTTGAATCTGTAGAGGCTTGCTTTGTGCCCAATGATGTGGTCAATCTTCGAGAATGTTCCATGTGGCAGCGAGAAAAAAGTGTATCTCGAGTTTGGGGATGGAAAGTTCTATAGATGTCTGTTAAGTCCATTTGATATATGATATCATTTAGGTCTTTTATCTCTTTACCTATTTTTTGTCTAGATGATCTATCCAGAGGGGATAGTGCAGTGTTGAGGTCTCCAACAATTAGTGTGTTTCAATCTATCTCCCTTTTTAGATCTAGCAGTCTTTCCTTAACATATTTGGGTGCTCCTGTGTTAGGCGCATAGATATTAATAAGTGTTATATCTTCTTGATCGATTGATCCTTTTACTACAATATAGTGCCCTTCTTTGTCTCTTTGAACAGTTTTTGTTTTAAAGCCTATTTTGTCAGAGATTAGTATTGCGACTCCAGCTCTTTTTTGGTTCCCATTTGCATGGAAAATCTTTTTGCAACCCTTCACTTTCAGTCTATGTATATCTTTATCCATGAAGTGGGTTTCCTATAGGCAACAGATAGAGGGTTTTTGTTTTTTAATCCATTCAGCCAGTCTGTGTCTCTTGATTGGAGAATTTAATCCATTAACATTCAATGTTATTATCGATGTTAATGGATCTGTCCTGATGTTTAAGTTGGCCATTGTCTTAGTTGTCTTTTACTCCTTTGTTTCTGGCTGTTACTTCTTTAGTTTTCCTGGAACAGTACTTTCATCAGGGTTTCATGGAGAGCTGGCCTGGTGCTGGCAAATTCTTTCAGGTTTTGTTTGTCTGAGAGGATTTTAATCTTTTTTTCCCATATGAAGGATAATCTTGCAGGATACAATAACCTTGGTTGAAATTGTTTCTCTCTTAACACTTTCAGTACCTCTTCCCATTCTTTCCTTGCTTGTATTGTTTCTGTTGAGAAGTCTGGTGTTAGCCTGATGGGGTGACCTTTGTAAGTCACTTGTCGTTTCTCTCTTGCCAGTTTTAGTATCTTATCTTTATCTGTGGTCTTAGCCAGTCTGGCTATGATATGCCTTGGGTAAGATCTTCTTGGGTTGATTCTATTTGGTGTCCTTTGTATTTCTTGAGTCTGGATGTTTGAATACCTCTCTATGCTTGGGAAATTTTCTTCCAAGATTTCATGGAATAGGTTTTCCATTCTCTTATTAGTTTCTTCATCTTCTGGGATACCAATTATTTGGATGTTAGGACGTCTAATGGAATCTAGTAATTCTCGTATGTTATCTTCATGTTTTTTTGTTATTTTCTCTATCTTTTTGGTGGTTTTCTCTAGATCAGAAGTTTTATCTTCTACATCAGAGATTCGACCTTCAGCATGTTCTAATCGACTTTTAATACTTTCAAGAGAGTTTTTAATTTCCTGTATTACAGACTTCACCTCTAATAGTTCTGTCTTATTCTTCCTTAGCATGTCCATTTCTTCCTTCATATCGTTGAAAGACTTTCTCATCACCTGTAGTTCATTGTCACTTTTCTGTTCCAGCTCATAGTATTTGTTCAACATGAATGTTCTAAACTCTATCTCGGACATTTTGGTAACGTCCTCTATTTTTTCAAGAAAAGGAAGGGAGTTACTGTGTTCCTTTGATGGAGACATATTTCCTGCTTTATTCAGGCCTGAGGTTCTTCTATTTCTAACCATTGGGAGATATGTTCCCTTTGAAAAACCTTTTACGAGAACGTTTATTCGAATAGGAGCAAGTGTGTTTCCTTTCTGATGTGGAATGGAGACAGCAAAGTCTCTCTTCAATTGTGTTTAGTAATATAGTCCAAGAAAAAGTATTCTCTTCAGGTGTACAAAGAAATGTATCTCCTTCTTTGCAGGTGGTTCAGTGAAAGGGAGGATTCCAGAGAGCCTTAAAATACTAGAATGTTTCAGAATTGTAATTCTAGACCTATCTAAACAGCCAGGGATGGTGTAGATAAAGGAAGTAAGGACTGAAGAAGTGGGAAGAAAATAATACTTAGAATAAAGAAAAAGTCGTGCACCGCGCACTTGCGCGGCACGCGATTTCACCAGGCTTTGAAAGATGGAAGTGTGGTGTGGTAGGACCAAGGGCGTTCCTATGTGTTAATCAGAAGAGAGAAATTTACAAATGAAAGATGGGTGGAAGGGGAGATAAAAAGAAAGGAAAGAAAAAAAAAGTGTACCTGGCTGAAAGAGGGGTACCTGGCTTGGTGGTCCCAGGGCTGAAGCTACGTGGGGCAGTCCTCCCTTGAAGTTCCTGGCTGAAAGAGGGATGTCTGGCTTGGGGGTCCTGAGGCTGAAGCTACATGGGGCAGTCCTCCCTCAAAGATCCTGGCCCAGGGGTCGAAAGATGGGAGTGTGGTGTGGTAGAACTGAAGGCATTCCTGGCTGAAAGAGGGGTGTCTGGCTTGGGGATCCTGGGGCTGAAGCTACGTGGGGCAGTCCTCCCTTGAAGTTCCTGGCCCAGAGGTCGAAAAACAGGTTTTTCATCTTGATTTAGTGCTTTCTAGTTTTCCACATTAACTATCTAAATATACTAATCTTGGATTTTGTTAAATTTGCTCAGTATGATTTACAAATACCATAGAGTACTAGAGATATTTGGGATTTGTATATTTTCTTGAAAAGGCAAAAATGTGTCACACTTCATTGGCACACTAAATTTAGAGAATCAGAGGAGTGTTCCTCTCAGTGATTTCCTTACTTAATCATGAGCCAGGTTTTCGAAAGTCAGATTCAGCTTACCCTCCAAGAGTGTGAATTTGATTTTGTCACCTTTTGCCATTTGGGACTGTCCTCAAGTATTTCTTAGATAGGAGGCAGAATGGGTTGGTTTCCACCCACAGCATATGTGGGGTGTGTGCTGGTTCCAGCATGCCTTTAACTGACTTTCAGGTGACCCGGGTTCTAATAACAAGGATGGATGTCATGTCCATGTGCCAGCTAACCCATCACCTCAGGGTCTATCTTGCTTATTTCTAGAAGACACATCTACACCTCCACCTATGTCAAGGGAATGTTCTTAAGGGAAGGACTGTGACCTCTTGGCCCTGTGAGGACGCGGGGTGCCAGACTGACACTGCTGGTAGGTGTCTGTGGCTCAGTGGACAATGCTGGAGGGAGCTCACCTGACTGAGGACCCTCTGGTTGGTCAGGTTGGCTGTGGCATGGGTTGTGCCAATGATCGGTTGGTGACTGGCTACTTCACTGCCCACTGAGTGTGGGCCTGCCTCATCATGACATTGTCTTTGTGGTCAGCCCATGGCAGGGTGATGATTCAGGGTGACAGAGACCTTCTACAAGTTGTTTGATGAAGAGTCTCAGAATAAACCACTGGGGGCTGGTGGGTGGCATGGTGGTTGGGGCCCTGGACTCCTATGTTTCTATTTCCCTCACACGGCTGACTGGGGTTCAAGTCTCAGACCTGCTTGCTTACTTTCTCATCCTCTCTCTCTCTCAGGTCAAATTAGAAAATACTAATAATAAATTTAAAGCCCTCTCCTCCTTTCTCCGCCATCGTGGTATGTCCGGGCCACTCGGTTCTTTGCCATGTCTTCTCATGAGACTTTCAGAATGTAGCAGTTTCTGGCCAAAAAACAGAAGCAAAATCATCCCATTCCCCAATAGATTTGAATGAAAACTGGTAATAAAATCCGGTACGACTCCAAGAGGAGACACTGGAGAAGAACTGTGGTCACTATGGTCTTGCCATATCAAGCTGAAAATGGTCACCACTGCCTGGGCACTTGGGAGTGTTTTATTGGGAAAAAAATGATGCTTCACTTTGTTTCTAAGTTCTACATTGCTAGCCTGGTTCAGTAATAAATTGTGAGACCTTTAGTGTGAAAAAGTATTTTTAAATAATACATTCAAAAATTAAATATATATGTATATTTACATTTTAAATTTATTTATTTCAAATTTATTCATTCACTGTGTATCACTGCAGCATACAAAAGGAGTTTTCCCATCCAGAATACACTGTATATTGGCTCAGTCAAGGATATTACCATACATACTATCTTCTACAAATAATTTTCCATTTCGTGTTTCTTACATATTTATTGCCCCCCCCTTGATTCTCTCCCTCTCACCCTGTGCCATTTCTCACTCTCCTCTCACTTCGTCTCTGGCATCCACAGTTGCTTTCCATGTTTCCTCCCCACACAGACATTTTATTGATTCACAAAAGATCTTAATTAAACTAAATACTTTCATTAGTGAGTACAGTTAATATAAACATATCTATGAAAACATTTCCGACTTTAGGCATAAATCTGTGAGTAGGATGAACATTCTATAAAGTAGCACCTAGTTGAGGCTATACAGTTACTATGGTCATTAAGTAGGTAAGTTTTTTAAATTTATTTTTTGTTTGCTTTTTTAAATGTATTTTTTTAATTTCATGAGAAGCAGTTTTAGCTTTAATAAGTCAAAATCAAGGGACTAGTGGATAGCCTGACGTTTACATCACTGAACTATCATTCACGCTTCAAGTCCTGGACCTGGCAGCTTAAAACTCACACCAGGTGCATGTGCATGTTTGCCCGAAATCCTGAGAGGACAATGGAGCAGGAGGGATTGTGGCGTGTCCATCCCACATGGGTCGTGATATCTTGCTTTCTGTCTCTCTGTCTCTCCTGTGAGTGCATACACACTATAGCAAAACTCTCTTTAATAAATAAATAAACAAAAAAAATGTTAAAAAATTGCTTAACTTACAGCCAGGGAAAAGGTTAGGATTCTGTTCAAACAGTAGGTAGATACTAAAAACTCATAAACAGATATGGACAAAGCTAAAATCTAGCAACAAATGCATTGAAATTTTCTTCTGAAACATTTTTTTCTCTCACCATTCCCCCTTTTAGTAAAGAGAGGCATAAACTAACTTATTTGAAAAACAAAAAACAAACATAAAAAATACTTTAGTCTCAGTTTGATCTGTTATTTGCACAAAGCCCCATAAGAATACTAAGTGACTTAGTTGTCTTTGCTGGAATTTCAGATTAGACTCTTTAAAATGCCTCCCAAGGCTACTGAGCCAAGTCAGAAATTCACCATCTGACTGTGCCATTAAGTACCTGTACTTAACAGATTTTTGGGCTTATCAGGAAGTGACCTTCTTTACTTACCTGCCAGACAAAACTGTTTATAGTACCAGGCAATCTTTCCCAGAGCTTCTGTTGGCTTTCTTGAGAGCTACCTTAGTTCCTTAGCTCTCTGGTCATGTCTTCTGGAATGACATTCCAGTCAAAGCCCTGGCAATAAACAGTATTTTTAATTTCTGACGCAAATAATCATTCTGCCACAAAATAAGAATACTTACAAATATCTTCCAACTCCAGAGGGTCAGGAAGGGAGAAAAGTCTGTTCCAATGAAAAAAAAAAGAACAAATTGCTGAACCTGTCAACAACTAAAAACAAAAATCCTTAAATCTGCAAGACAAAACATAGAAGAAAGTCAGTAATGTTTTAGTCAAAAATCATAAAATTCTATTTTATCAGTTCAGTCTCATGTAATTCATCTCTTCTGTTGAGTTTACAGTGTTACTATGGTCTGATCTTTCCATTCAAATCCTAAAAGTTAATATTCAACATTATTATTGGTATTTCTGAGCTTTTCCCTACAATTAAGTTGGCCAGGGACCAGCAGTTAGCGTAATGGCTATGTCGCTGGACTCCCACGTAGTCGACCGCGGTTCGCGTCCTGGACCAGGTGGCTTAAAACTCACGCCGGGCACGTGTGCGTACGTGTCCAAGATCCTGAGAGGAGAATGGATTGCGGCGTGACCATCCCCCTGGGGGGAGATTTCTTGCTTTCTGTCTCTCTGTCTCTCTCTCTCTGTCTGGCGAGCGCATGCGCCCTATAGCGAAAACCTCTCCAAAAAACAAAACAAAACAAAACAAAACAAAAAGAATTAAATTGGCCATTCTCTCTTTTTTGATTTTTCTCTTATTTTTGTCTGTCTTTATGTTTTCCTGGTATAGCACTCCCTTTAGAACTTCTTAAAGAGCTGGACTGGTGTTGATAAATTCTTTCAAGTTTTGTTTATCTAAGAATGTTTTTGTCTTTTCATCCCATATGAAGAATAATCTTGCTGGGTATAGTATTCTTGGTTGAAATTGTTTTTCATTTAATTATTTGAATGTATTTTTCCATTATTTCCTTGCTCACATTGTTTCTGATGAGAAGTACAATGTTAGGCTGATCGGATATCTTTTGTAAGTAGCTTGATCTTTCCCTCTTAGCAATTTTAGTATCTTGTCTTTGCTGTTTTGGCCAATCTAGCTATGATGTGCATTGGAGAAGATCATCTTGAGTTGGTTCTATTTGGGGTTCTTTGTATTTCTTGGGTGTGGATATTTGAATGCCTCTCTAGGTTTGGAAAGTTTTCTTGCATGATTTCAAGGAATAGATCATCAATGCCTTTATTAGTTTCTTCTCTTTCTGGGATATGAATTATCCAGATGTTTGGGCATTTAATAGAATCCAGTATTTATCATATATTCTCATCACATTGGGTAATTTTCTCAGTTTCTTTAGTGATTTTTTTCCTAGGTCAGAGGTTTTGTCTTCTACATGTGAGACTAGATCTTCTGCATGGTCTAATCTGCTTTTAATACAAGTTTTGATTTCCCGTATTACAACCTTCATCTCTAACAGTTCCATTTGATTCCTTTTTATGGAGTGTATTTCTTCTTTCAAATCATGGAAGAACTTACTTATCTCCTGCATTTCACTGTCTCTTTCCTTTCCTATCTTCTGGAGTTCATTGTCTCTCTTCTCTTGCATCTTGATTTGTTTTGTCACGTGAATATTCTGAATTCTATGTGTTTTCCTAATTTCTTGGAGTTCATTCTTTGTGTTCAGAGGTGTGTGGGAAGAGATGACCCACAATCTTTCTGCAGTTCCATTTCCCTGATGCTCACCTACCAATCTTAGCTTTCATTTTTGGAATTGTAAATTACAAAGGCATCCCAGGTTCAAGAGAACAGATGCACATGGGCTTATCTGCAGGGTTTCTGAGGTGTGTGGGAGGAGATGAGCCATGCTCTCTCTGTAGCTCTGTATTTCTTCCTGCTGCTCAGTCTGCATTCTCTCTTCTCTGATTTTCAGTCATTTGCTGGTGGATTCTCTTTTGGCTAACTTGGTGGAGAAATTTTCTGCAACCATAAAGCTCGTGTCCATCCCTTTCCTGTGAGGTACATTTGTGTCCATTTCTCTCTTCTACTTTGTTAGATGGCTTCTGTCTAGGTTTTTGGGTCTGGAAGGACAGGTTTGGAGCAGAGGCTAAATAAATAATTATTTAAAAAAGCAAAAGAATAAAACCCCTGAGATCTTTTGAGCCACTCTTTCTCTGTCCAGGTCCACTACCTTCCTCTCAGGAGTGTATTTTTGCTTTTACTTAATAAACTACTGGGTCGTCAGAAAAGTCATGACACAGTTTTAATAGAATAACAGAAAAACACGCCATGACTTCTGATGACTCAATACTGTTTCCTTTAGTTATTTGTGTGTTTCATTCAAGGTTTTGTTGGAAGCTCCAAGAACCTGAATATCATCACCAAAGCCATCCCACAACATCTATTGCGGTTAGCCAGGCCAGTAGGTAAGCCTTTTACTGGGCACTACAGCTACATGGTTCTTTAACCTCTTTGCCATTTCATCTTCATTCTCATTGAGTATCCCGGCCAAAGCAGCCAACTGAGGTGGGATTGATAACTCTTGGTATGGGCCACTCTCATACAGGGCTGGAAACTGCTTCCAGAATAATCTGTTAAGGCCTTAGGTCCCTAGCGATGAGAAACTCTCCTTTTCTTTCTCTCTTCTTCTTATATTTGTATTTCCAATGAGTCTCCCAGCTAACATGAGTCAGCCAGAGTAGAATGGACAGTTCTTGGTGCGGGCAACTCCCATGTAGGACTGAGAGCACCTATGGCTCAACTCATCAAGGCCTTAAGCCATTAGCAGTAACAGACCTCTTTCTTTTTCTGTACTGCATTGTTCATGCCCCTTTTTTGTGGGCAGGGTCAGACGATTAAAAGCTATTATGGTGTCTGCCACTTCAAATCTTCCAAGTGGGGGCCGGCAGGTGGCATGGCGGTTAAGGGCGTTGGTCTCACATGACCAACCATGGTTTGAATCCTGGACCTGGTGGCTTGCTTTCTCACTTTCTCTCTCTCTCTTACTCTGTCCCTCTCTGGTCAGATTAAAATAAGTAAATAAATGGATAAATAAAGTTAAATAAAAATAATTATAAAAAAACCCACAAATCTTCCAAGTGAAAATAACCTGGACCTACAATCATTTAGACAAATCAAAATATCAGCAAGGTCTATGTTGTACAACCCAATATTAGCTAAAAGACTTGTATATATTTTTTAATTATTTATTTTATTTTATTTATTATTATTATTATTTTTTAAAATTTGTTATAGAGCATGTGTACTCACCAGAGAGAAATGAGAGAGAGAGGGAAAGCAAGCCTTCAGCTCCAGGACTTGAACCGTGGTCAGCCATGTGGGAATTCAGGGTCTTAATCACCGCACCACCAACTGGCCCTGACATGTATTTTTCTAAAGTGACATGTGGTGGTGGCTCTGCTCTTTCTCCTATTCATGGTGCTTGTAGGCTGCCTCTTGAGGTTCACTAAAGCTGTCAGGGAGCCTCAAACATACAGGGATTTCTAACTGGGATGGGAGGTTCCTCAGCTTTGAGTTGCAGGGACATCAACGTGGCCTTGGAACAGCCCCTGAATCCTACTGCAAGTCAAAATGACATACCTTGGTGCTATCTCAACCACCTGACCCTGGCCCACCTGTCCCATCAAGACAGATGGAGCAAGAGTTCCATGATGCCCCCACAGGTAGGGGTAATGTCCCTTTCCAGCATGAAACAGTTACAGAAGATGAATCACCTACCTTTAACTCCCCAAAAAGATTTCTGGGGATCATGTCTCTAAAGGGGTAATGAGACAGGAGAAGACTAGCAGACTGAAACAGGTAAGGGTGCTAGAGCACCTGCCTAAGTGACAAACAGAAAAACTGATCAGGGCAATGTCCTGACCAAGGTAATGTAGGCAGATTTCCAGTTGGAAATGTCAGCTGATTAAACCACATTCAGTATAGCCAATGAGAGGAATCAGTGGTCCCAGCCACATTTAATAGAGTCAATGAGATAAAGACAGTCAGTAAGCCCAATCAATGATCAACTGACACAACGTAGATTAAAAAAATGAGACACCAGGACCAGCAGATAGTGTAATGGTTACTTGACTTTCATGTAGTCAACTGCAATTTGAGTCCTGGACCAGGAGGCTTAAAGTTTAGATCAGGCATGTGTGTGTGTGTGTGTGTGTGTGTGTGTGTGTGTGTGTGTGTATGTGTGTGCCCAAAATCTCGACAAAAGAATGGAGGAGAAGGGAAGCATGGACATCTCTCCATAGGGTGATTTCTCACTTTCTGTGTGTGTGTGTGTGTGTGTGTGTGTCTCACCAGTGAAAGCACATGCCCTATGTCACACATTTTTCTTAAAAAAAAAAAAATTATAAACCTAGCAGAATGTAATTGCCAGGACCTTTAGAACCACTCTTTCTCTGTCTCCTCAGGCTGTTCCTACCTTTCAGGAGTGCACTTTTCTTTTCACTTAATAAACTACCTTTTCCTCTTGACAAAAAAAATAAAAAAATAAAAAAAAATTAAAAAAGAAAAAGAAGAAGAAAGAGGGGAAGGAAAAAGAAAAAAGAAAAAGGCCTGAACTTCTGTAAAGCAGTCATAAAATGAAAATATTGGATTCGTACTTCAAATAAGCATTGGAATGTGCAAATTAAAAAGTAAACCAAGACCTTTTATTGTTTAGAAGAATAAAATCATTAATTTTAATCATGCTAAGGTTTTTATAGGCAAGTTAGTTTCAAGATGGCTGTGATAATCTTTATTCTCTTGCATGAAACAGGAAAATACATACATCTTTGACAGGTAACGTGACGTGAGTAATGAACTCTTAGAGATCCCACACTGTCAACAGTTATCAGTGACTGCCCCAACGATGATGGTGTATGAGATAGGGCTGTGTTGTGTGATACTGGAGCCATATGGAAAGGCTGTAGGTTCAGATCCTGGGCTGACCTGAACATACAATGTGGGCACTTCCATAGTCCTGGCTGATTGAAGAACTGTGTTGAGGCTCTGATCTGACACCCTATACAAGACTCCTGTCTCTCTCTCTCTCTCTCTCTCTCTCTCTCTCATAAAAGCTACAAGTAAGTCAACTTAAAAAAATGATTAGTAGGACCAGTAGATAGTGTGGTAGTTAAGGCACTGGACTACCACATGACTGCCCATGGTTCAAGTCCCAGACCAGGTGGCCTGCTTTCTCACTTTCCCACACTCTGTTTAAATGAAAAGTAATAATAATATTTATTAAACTTAAATAAATAATTCTTTCAAAAAAAAGATTGAGACCAGTAAATGGCATAGAAGTTACTTGGTTCCCACATGGCCAACTTATATTTAAGCATTGGACCCGGTGGCTTGAAAACCACACCGGCACATGTGTGTGCACACCCAGGATCCAAGGAGGAGAATGGAGGAGAAGGGGTTGTGGCATGGTCATCCCCCCTGAAGAATGATTTCTCATTTTCCCTCTCACTGTCTCTGTCTCTCTCTCTTTCCATAGCAAGCACATGTGCTCTAAGGCAAAAATCTCTTTATAAAAATGATCTGCGATAAATGACCCACAGCTATCTTAACTCTCTTGTCTATAGATGGTTGTTTGTTTTACTCTGATGATTTCCTGGAAGCACTTCCTGGTCAGTTATAGGTTCCAGTGCATCGTCTTTACCCAAAAAGGGTAGTGTAGAAATTCATGGAACCAGAGCTGCCAGGTGCTCAGGGGCTAAGGCTGCAGATGGTGTTACTTCAGCAACTCTGAGGCTGTATAAGGAACTGGGTAATTTTCCATCAAAACTTCCTGCAAGTATTAGGACCCAGGGAATGTCCTTCTAAGGACCTGGGAGCCACCTCTGATCTGTCATGACCAAGGAAGGTGGTACCCCTGCCTCTCTGTGTCTGTGCAACAGGAGGAGACAAATTTCAGTGAGAACCTTTATAACCAAGAAGTGAAACTACTCAGGCTGCCTTGACTTTATGAGAAGTTTGACTTTCCTTTTGAGGAAATTCCTTTCCCAAAGTGGACCTCTGATTGTTTTCATCCCAGGTCTTAGAACTTCTCCAGGTTGTAGTTTAGGAAAATCGAGTTCAGTCTCCCTATTATTCTGCAGGATTGTCCTGAAGAAAGTTTTCTTTGCCCTTGATTCTTTTGGGGGGCAGTTTTCCTTTGATGGGACCACCTGTATTGAGTCTCAGCCTGTCATTCTGCACACACACAAAAAGTCATCCCTACCTTTCCGAGTCTTCCAATATCTGCTCACCATTGGATCAACCCTCCAAACAAACGTGATTTTCCTCCCTTGCTCCTGACTTGGTGTCTCAAGCAGGAGAAAACTCCACTGCTGGGATGCTCCTTGGGATGGGTAGCCCAGGAGTTGGCATTGTTTTTAGGATGTGAAGAAATATTGTGAGCTAAAGCCTGACATACCTGTAGAGGCCATGATGAGCTCAGGACCTTGGCAACACTCATTGCCAACATATACTAATCCACATACATTTTCCCTTCTCCTTTAAGGAGCAAGGTCACTCACAGCTTGGTTATTATTATTATTTTTTATGTATTTCACAATTTAGTATGAAGTGTGCAAGTCAGAAACAGCCAGATGGCAGAGCTGTACAGGGTTATGTAGGGGTAGGGTGTGGAGGGTTCTTGCTCTGTTTGTGTAGACTCCATCCCTGAACCTCTATGCCTCCAGAAATCCAGAAGCTTCCACATAGTTTCCAAGATAATACAACATAGAAATATGGCCAATTGTTTGGTGTGACTCCTTACAGAGTCAGCAGTGTCGGAGGATTGCCCGGTACTGGGTAAAGGAATCCAGGCAGCTGTCAGCCCATAACGATCTCAGCAGACACTCTGCCCCAACACTCACTCTGTCCCCACTAGGGCAGACATGTTCTTACCTCTTTGCTTTCTAAGTTGTTTTCAAAATGTCCCTTTGTGGGGCCACTTGTCTACGTAGACCCAGAGAATGTAAGGAATTTGGGTTTGAGATTATCAGGCCTCAGTACAACATCCAAATCCTCAGGGTCTCAAGCCTTCCCTGCCTTAAGTACAGAGTGTTTGCTGAAGCCAAGAACCTCATTGAAGTTTGGCCTGTTTGCAACTAAGTCTGGAGTCTTGTCTTCAGCTCTAGAGGAGGTGGCAACCAAGATGGAAAACTACCTACAATCATAAGTTTACAAAAAATGTCGCTTTTTTTTGAAGGGTCAATTCACAAACAAAGGAGGCCTCAGAGTCTTTGTACTCCAGCTCTTAAAACACCTGCAAGAGGATCTGGCAGGTAGCGTGGTAGTTAAGCTCTCTGGTTGACCACAGAGCAGGTCATGGCGACTTGTTTTCTCACTCTCCTTCTCTCTCTGTGTTTCTCTCTAGGAAAATTAAACAATAATAATGATAAAAAAATGAAATAAAGTAATTAAAAAAAAAATCTGCCAGCTTTCATTTAGAGGGATTGAGGTCTCTGAGGATAGCTGCAATAGGGGAGAAAGATTGACCTCAATCAATAAAGCCTTCTTTGTCCTTGAACTTTGTGGAATGCAATTTTCTTGTGATATTATCCATCTGAATTAATCTTCATTCATTACTTAATCTTATCCTTGCTTCTTATTCCAATCGTCAATCCTTTCCTTATTTTCAAATCTTTTACTTTTCACCCCTTTGTGACTCAGGCCTCTAAATAAACATTTATAATATTCCTCCTTCCTTTCTTACTGAGAGTTCAGAGCAAGAGCATTCCCTACTGCTGGGATGCTCCTTGGGACATTGCCTGGAACTGATTTCCTCCACGAATTTGAACATGCAATGTGAGGTAAATTCTGACAACTTTGAGGAGGCTATGAAGCGTTCAAGAGTTCAGTGGACCCAATCACCCAAATTGTTTTTTACTTTAATAGAAACTCCCCTCTCTAAAGATGCAGATTATGCAGAGCTTCAGAGGCTTGTTTGTTTCTTCTATTTCTTGGTTTATTGTGAAGGCTACAAATCAGAAGCAGCTGGAGGGCAAAATGTGTCGGGCAAGGTATGGAGAAGGTAGTGGAAGTCTTGGAGCTTCTTTATGCTATTGAGTCTGCCACGCTTCTGGGCAACCTAAACGTGTCAAACCATCTGGAAACTCTCATGCAGTTTCCAACACAAGTCATAGAAGTGCTCCAGTCTGTGAAGTGTACACTTCCTAAAGAGTCAGTGATGGGGATGGCTGACTTCTTGTGGCCAGATTCAGGTCGCTGACAGCTCTGAATGGCCTCTGAAACAGCCCTCTCCCTGGGAGGTACATAAGGCTGTCAAGGCCAACCTCCACCCCTACTTCCATCTCTAACTTCTACCCCCAACACCCACCCTACCTCCATTCCTGTCACCATCACTCACTCCAACTTCTATCCTTCACCGACACCCCCCACCTCTGTCCTCCTTAGGGAAGACATGTTCTTCTCACCTTTTTGCTTTCTTAGCTATGTTCACAAGCTTTCTGCGGTTATCCTTGAGATGGCCACAAGTGTGATAAACATGGGAAAAGAGAAATAGAATATATCATGTGAATTTTCTCACTTTGATGTCTACTTATGTTGAGTCTAGTCTGAATCCTTGAGAGTCCCTCTTGTAGGGTAGAGTGTTTAATCCATGGTTGGCAGTGGGAACTGCCCCAGCAGGAGAGGTCTTTGGTCCATTGGATTGGAAAATTATAATTCTTAAATTGGGATTTGGGGTTTGGGGAGTGATTTGGGAATAAAAATATATAGTAGGACCACAGAGACAGGCTTTATTTGGGAGGTGTCAAATAAAAAAACTTGAGAAAATTTAATTTATGTATAGCAGAGTTTCATTGACTAAAAATTATTTGAATCAGGTAGTCCCCAGAATGGCTTCTAAAACTCCAGATGGCATGTGATAGGGTGACATTTATGTACAAGAAATGCAAAGTGATGCACAAAAACAGAAGTGAGGGAATGAGGTACAGAAATAATTGATGTTTGTCTCCATGAGCACAGTTTAAAGGGTGGGCTTTCTGTGATTGGCTAAAGTGTGGCTGCTGTGATTGGCTATAACTTAGGAACTTACAAAGGAAACAGACTTGCACATGTTTGCTTTTGGAACTCAAGCAGAAGTATGGAGGCTTTTCCTTTTTTAATTTTTGTTTTATTGTTGTTATTATTATTGTATACATTTGTTCACTATACATCATTTAGCTTGCAAATTGAATTTACCAAACATGAAATACACCTCGGGTCAACCAGTCGAGAATACTATACATGTTATCATCAACAGATAATAAACCATTACTGTGTCATAAATGTCTTGGCTCTCTATTTTCCCCCTAATTTCTTCCCCTCTCCCACCTGTATGGAGGGCTGTTCAAGTCAACAAGGTTTCACGGAGGTCTCCAAGATGGAGGTGAAAACCCTGAATGAGAGACAATCCACCTTTCGGGGAAGAGCAAATGCAGCTGGTGTGCTGAAGTGGAGGGTTCTCAGTGCAGACTTGGGGGTCCAGGAATAATATGATCCCGAGGGAAAGATTGGCATTCTTGGAGACACAAATGCTTATATTGGGGTCAGGAGGGAGCACAATAAATTCAGGCTGACAAGGGACACAGGATAGCATACAGGGCGACAGGCTCTACATTTCAGTGGTAAGTTGTAGTCTAGAGAAGGAGGAGGGTTTGGAGGACAGCAGGGCAGAGTGGACACACACACTTGAACTATGGCCTTTTGAGATTCACCGCTGGAGACTGAACTTGGAGCATGAGACAAGGTAAGTTTGGGGACTGTGGCAGCATCCACTTCTGACCAGATTAAGAGCATGGTCCAGGGTATGACATCTCCAGCATACCTTGGGAGCATGTAGGAAAGCATATGCTCAACCTTTACCCAAGACTTATGTCCAGTGAGTCAATGAGTTAGCCAGATCTCTAGGGAACTTGTGTCTAACTGAAGGTGCAGAGCTCCTGAGGATTGGAAGTAGGCTGATTAGGGCAGGGAATGGGGGAGTGGCAGATATGGAGAGGATTGAGACTGGGATTCTTCTGAGTGTGGAGCTTTGACCTGTTCACATCTCTTATCCCTGAGGACATGATGCTCCATGAGAGAAATCCTGGGTCTTTGCAGGTCAGTTCCCCTTTGCTGTATTCTCATATTGCTGCCTATTAATTATGCCCAGTTATGCTATTTACTGCCAAATGCTGGCCTCTGCCATTCCCAGATCCTCTTATTTCCCTTGGTGTTGTGCAGCCCTGCTCTGAAACAGAATCTCCTACTTTCACCTCTGACTATAAAAAATGGCCACCATTTGAATCTCAGTGATTCTGCTGTCCCTTTCAGCAGTTCACCACTCACCAGATTTCCTGGGGATCCTAGAGGGATGGTGGGCTTCTTTCTTCTGCAGATAAATGTGGAGAGCTGCCAATCTGAGCAAACATAGTAACCTTTAGACACATACAGATAACATGCTTCTGTGAGCTTCATTTGCACGACTATGAATCTATTTGCATATGAAAATGCAGTCTGCTTATACTTAGCTATCTGCCTGTTGTTGATGCCCATACCAATACTGCAGGGTAGTATTAGGCTATAGGAAGCCACATGTGTTTATCCGATTTTGTCCTAAAAAGACCAGAGAAATTACATGCTGCCAGTGGTTTTTGCATCTTCAGGCGATTTACATCCTAAAGCAACTGACTTTGCATTCCATTTCCTCTTCCCTCATTTTCTACCCTTTGAAAGAATAAACCTGAGCCTGGTTCCTGGTCATGGCTTTCTCATTCAGAGAAGTCAGGCCCATGGATCCTCGATTCTCTCTTTTCTGTACTTGTGTGTCTTTGTGTGTTTATTTTGCATTTATTTCTAATCTATAGCTTTTCCCACTCAGAATTCATGTTCAGCTGAGCAGGTCCCAGCATGTAACGTGTTCCAGGGTGCCCACCTTTGCACCTTTAGATACTTCAGCCCACTGCCATCCTTTTTTTTTTTTTTTTTTTTTTAGAGAGATTTTCGCTATAGGGCGCATGCACTCACCATACTCACCAGACAGACAGAGACATAGAGACAGAAAGTGAGAAATCACTCCCCGGAGGGATGGTCACACCGCAATCCCTTCTCCTCCATTCTCCTCTCGGGATTTTGGGCACGCACGCACACGCGCCTGGCGTGAGTTTTTTTTTTTTGGAGAGATTTTCACTGTAGGGCGCGTGCACTCACCAGACAGACAGAGAGAGACATAGAGACAGAAAGCGAGAAATCATTCCCCAGGGGGGATGGTCACACCGCAATCCCTTCTCCTCCATTCTCCTCTCGGGATCTTGGGCACGCACGTACATGCGCCCGGTGTGAGTTTTAAGCCACCAGGTCCGGGACATGAACCGTGGTCGACTATGTGGGAGTCCAGCGACATAGCCATTACGCTAACTGCTGGTTCCCGCCTGGCGTGAGTTTTAAGCCACTAAGTCCAGGACGCGAACCACGGTCAACAACGTGGGAGCCCAGCGACATAGCCATTACACTAACTGCTGGTTCCCAGCCCACTGCCGTCTTTCAATGCAGTTGAGATGCTTACCACCCAGAGTTAGCCCAGACTCCACTGGTCATGAGCACATTTCTCCTTAAATCTAAGCTCACATCAAATGTTAGCCTCATCATTGAGATTCCCAGGCCACCCTCACTTCTGACTAGCTTACCACAAATTAAGGGACTCTACAACCCTCACATATTGGAATTCTGCTTGAACAGCTCACAGATCTCAAGAAAGTGCTCTACTTATATTTTATTTTTAAAATATTTATCTATTTTTATTTTTTGAGAGTTTTTTTGCTATAGGGCAAAAGACAGAGAGAGACAGGCACAGAAAGCGAGAAATCACCCTCTGAGGGGGGATGTCCACACCACAATCCCTTCTCCTCCATACTCCTCTCGGGATCTTGGCCACACATGCACATGCACCTGTATGAGTTTAAGCCACCGGGTCCAGGAGTTGAACCGTGGTTGACTACATGGGAGTCCAATGACACAGCCATTGGGGCCAACTGCTGGTCCCAATATACTGCAGTTTTTAAAATGCAAATCAGAAACAGAGAAAGGAGAGGATCATATTGTTATGTCACGGAGTGTCCCAACTTTGTAGCTTCTATTGCTTTCTCATAATGGGTTGAGGGAGCATCCTTCTTCTGGCATTGTTCAAGTCTGGTTTGTAGAATTAAATCCTCTGCCTGGATTTAGCTCTACCTCTTTGGAAGCAAGAGGTGAGCATCTCTTCCTGCTCTCACAGTTTGCTTGACATTGCAGAGTGAGAGATCTGAGTCTGTGCCTTTTTCTCTTTAGGGCAACTGTGGTAATTGGTAACTGCCATGCAATTCCACATTCTTATTTCTATGATTTCCCCCCATAATACTGGACTACAGATAAAACGTACCAGCTTTTCTGCCCTTGTAAAACATCTCAGATCACTGCAGGTGTGATATGAGCGACAACACAGGTGACACACACCATGAGTACTCTACTTGCCGTGCATAATGACGCATTTCCTGCCATTCAGTGACAAGTAATCCAATCCCTCAATCTATTCACAAGGTCAGTCTCTTAGGACCACGGCTGGTACCTGTTATCTCTGATCCTGTTCCCTGAAGCAGAGGATGAGACCAGCATTCAAGAGATTTATGGAGAGAGTGTCAGGGACGCTGAGCAGAGCAACTCCAGGAAACAAGCATAGATCAGTTTTTGTCTGGAGACCTGTTTAGACCCTATCCCAGAGAAATCTAAACTGCCACACAAAGTGGGTCTCACTCACGTCATGCTTAGATACCTGGGTCAGGGGTCCTTGGCTACTGACTGCTGTTCGAAGGTTGGGAGTGTATCCCAGGGGATAGTGCTGCAAATGAGAGCCTATCTCTGCAGAAGAAAACATTTACCACGTTCCAATGAGCATTTGGGAAGTGGGTCTGAGCAGTGTACCAACAGCATCCACTGCACTATGGATATCTTCAAGGAAAAATACCAGATGCTTTGGGATGTGGGAAATTAGGGATAAATGAGAAACAAAGGCATGGTTCTGGGCAGGGGGAGATGGGAGGTTGAGGGCTCCAAAGCATAGTCAGTGCGAGAACAGTTCATTAAGGGAATGGAAGAACCTCAGAACCGGGTAAACAGGAAGTGGTTTGCAGGGAGGCTTTCTGTGTGTTCATTTAGAGCAGAGCGGCAGAGGCCTGGGACTTTGCAGAGACAAATTACTGAACGCAGGAAGTCACATTCAAGAAAAGAAGGGAGTTTGAGTGTGGGGTTTTACTTCAGTCTGTTCTGTTACTAATAACAGAAGATACCTGAAATGGTGATTTATAGGAACAGAAGATGTTCATCCCAGTTTGGAGACTGAGTGTTTTTTGTTTTTCTTTTTCTTTTTCTTTTTGAGAGGTTTTTGCTATAGGGCACGTGTGCTTGCCAGACAGACAGAGAATGACAGAAAGTGAGAAATCAGCCCCCCCGGGGGGGATGACCACGCTGCAATCCCTTCTCCTCCATTCTCCTTTCAGGATCTTGGGCATGCACACACATGCGCCTGGCGTGAGTTTAAGCCACCGGGTCCAGGACTCAACCATGGTCGACTATGTGGGAGTCCAGCAACATAGCCATTACTCCAACTGTTGGTCCCTGGAGACTGAGTTCTAAGACCACTTCTAGCAGTGATCTTGCAGAGTCCTGAGGAATCATATGTCAAGGCCAAGAGCCGTTGGGATCAGCAGTTAGCGTAATGGCTATGTTGCTGGACTTCCATGTAGTCGACCACGGTTCGACGTCCCAGACCCGGTGGCTTAAAACTCATGCTGGGCGTGTGTGCGTGCGTGCCCAAGATCCCGAGAGGAGAATTGGGGCATGACCATCCCCCCTGGGGGGTGATTTCTCACTTTCTGTCTCTCTGTCTCTCTCTGTCTGGCGAATGCACAGGTCTCATAGCGAAAACCTCTCCAAAAAAAAGACCAAGAGCCTGCAATGGGTCTGTGTCCATCTGTGTGTGTCTTTCTGCCTCATCCCCTGTCCCTATAAAGCCACCAGGAGTCAATCATAGGGCCCTGCCCTAATTGCTTCATTATTCCCAAAGGCCCCAACTTTATACAATGAAGATATTATGTTTCTTCTTAATATTTCAGAACAAGATCTCAACACATGAATTTGGGAAAAATGAACCACACAATGGTGGGAGACCACAAGAGCTTTCTTATATACTTAGGTTGGATAAGGGTGGGGAGTGTAGGGTGGGCTTGGAGTGAGGACTAGAGATATGGTATAGATGTTTCCTGAGGCCTCGTGTGTTCTAGTGTCCTGGTCTGACTGTGTGAGATTTGGGCAACTTACTCTCAAAGTGGGATCTGGGGTCGACTATTGCACTATCACAGTGGTTAAGTCATCTGTGGACAAGCAAAATCATCACCTCAATTAAGCCAGACATCTTTCTTTTTAAAAATTATTTACTTACTTTTCATTTATTTATTCATTTGTTTTAATGTGACCAGAGAGAGACAGAGAGAGAGAGAGAGAGAGAGAGAGAGAGAGAGGGAGAGAGAGAGAGAGAGAGAAAGAAAGAAAGAAAGAAAGAAAGAAAGAAAGAAAGAAAGAAAGAAAGAAAGAAAGTCACCAGGTCCTGGACTCGAATAAGAGTTGGACATGTGGGAGCATCCAGTATTTTAACCACCACATCACCTGCTGGTCCCCAGACATCTTTCAACCAAGCTTTCCAGTTAACAAGTGTGGAAGCGCCAAACGTATGGCTCCATTAAATATATTCCCGGTGCATATTTGT
>AAPY01710243.1:0-18458 GCA_000181375.1 Tupaia belangeri
AACGGTCCACGGGCCATAATCTAAATCAGATGCATGAAAATTCACCACTTGGGTCTTATAGGTCGGCCCCAAGATTCACGGAAGTAGACTGGATGGAGAATGAGATTGTGGTATGGTCACTTCTCTTAGGGACGGTTTTCTAGCTTTCCCCCCTCATTAACTCTGATAAGTCTCTCTGGGAGAAGTGGAATGTGACCCTATGTTTAAAAAAACTCAAAAAAAAAAAAAAAGTACATATTCATGGTAAAAAAAAAAATGCAACAAACAGTACCAAATAATACAAACTAAAAAATAAAATGTTTCCTTTATTCAGTGTTAGACCTCCCTGCCCTTTCAAGAAAAAAACACTGCTAACAGTTCATATTCTTCTGCAAATGTTTTATGAATATATTTTGTTTACCTAAATGAGTTCATTATATATATTTTTCAACTTTACTTTTCTAAAATAGTAGTTAAGTAAATAATTATTTTTAAAAGTTCTTTTTAAAATATTAGAATTTATTTTGGAATTTAAGGCTTAGTTAACCCTTTATAAATGTTTTTTCACTATATTCTAATATATCAGACATAAATGATGTATTGTTCTGGAAAAATGCAAGGTTTTAAAGTTCTCCATTGAAAATTATGAAGATGATCGTCACATACTGTATGCCTACTTTGAAGAAACCTGTTGTGTGCTACAGAGACATACAACAATTTAATGTGAACAATAAAGCATTAAAATAAAAATAAAAGGTGACAAAGCAAGAGTCCTAAATTGTGCGTTCCTGAACATGAACAGGCCTACCCCACTGGAAAGCCTTTCCACCATCTGGAGCATGTGGCACCTTCCTCCCGTGGCAGCCTGTCAAGGGTTCGGTAATCATGTGAAGACCACAGGTTGTGGGCTGCCAGTGAGTAGGACTCACTGTCCTTCAGTTTGGAGAGTTTCTTTTCATTGCTCCAGAGGTTAGTGTCTGCCCACTGTGTTTATCATCCTGAGGTTGGAGACCTAGAACTCTGGTAAAGGTTAAGGACTGGCTAACTGACCCCTTCTGTACTCCCAGGGCTCGCAGCAGGCAGCCAGCGAGTCTACCGGCTGGAGAAGTTGGTGCAATGAGCAAATGTGGAAGAATTTCTCTTTTCCATGAGGCGAACGGGCTCGTTCAACATTGGAACTGTGACTCGCATCTCTTAGCACCACGATTTACTCCCATGAAACAATTAGTCAAGCTGCCATAGAAAGAAGATTGATGGCAATCATACAGATCAGTAAGACACCACAACACGCAGTGCACATGTAACTTGTCTGTTAACATACTACCTCTGAGATTTGAAAGTCGCTAATCACAGCTATTAAATAACACAGCAAACAAATTTTCACAACATTTAAACACCTGCACATGTCGAACTTTATTATTCTACAAATTTGAATAGTAATGAATGTTTAGTAAACATTATTAGATTATCAGTAATGTAGAAGAAACATATCACATATATTTGATACATATTTACCTACAAAAAGCCAAGGAGATTAAAGCTAAGTTAAATTATTTATAATTATTTCCATTTTCATCTTTCTCCTGGAAGATCCCCAAAACAGGCTTCTTGGAAAACCTACTACATACACGAAGGAAATGGCATCTACTGTTATATAGGTATGTTATTTTCTCAAAGTAGATAACTTATACATATCTTAGATATTCATTATCACATATCACTGATTTTGACACAACTATTCCACTACAAAATATGTAAAGGAAGCCTACAAACCACTTCTAGGAAAAAGACATTTTGATGTGAAAGTTACATTTAATGACAGAAAACTTGAGAAAACTAGGTTAGACTCAAAAGTCACTATTCACGTCAGTAATTTATGACATTTCTCCAAAAGCTGACATAGTTCCAAGTTCGACAGTTGAAGGAAAAAATCACCGGCAGTCTCTACTTTAGAGCTCAAGACAATCTTTTCAAGAGAACTTCAAGATAACATTTTGGTTTTCAGTTTCAGAGCATGAATGAGTTGTCAGGTGAAAAACCTGGGGTGATGGAGGTGTTCTTGGGGAAGAACCCTGGGTGGGAAACTACTTTGGGGTAACAGGAGGTGCCTTTGTCTGGTCAGAGTAGCAAGTGAGGAGGGAGTTCTGTGAGAACCTCTGATAGAGAACATGTCCTGTCCACTGAGAGGTGGGGGAGTAGCAGGAGCTTCTCTCTGAGCCTGAGACAGTCAAAGGAACAAGTCAGGACTAGAGTGTCAGTGCAACTTGAAAGGGATTCTTTTCTGATGACAGACTTCTTAAGTATCTTCTACATTAGCACACATGGAAACCCACCGCCACTGCTGTTGAGTTTTTTTCATTTGGTACTGGTGACTTTCTCTTCCCAGTGTGTGAAAGCCATCTCTCACACCCTGTCTGGTCTTGGCTGAAGTTTCAATGAATACAGCCCCATAACTCTCAGCCACGTCATGGGCTTATTGTGCGTCAACTGTCTTTGCTGGCAAGTCACACTTGTTCCCTACAGGCACCACAGGTACATCACCTGAGTCTCTTTCTCACTTAGTCTGCTCCCTGTAGAGGTTAGTGTTTGCAAATGACTTGCTATTATTGATGGCAAATACCCAGAGGAAACCTTCACCTGTCCTCATGTGTTGATCTCTCAGGGCACTGTCCTCCTTTCATCCAGTACATCCAACACACAGGTTTCACCATTGGTAACCACCAAACATCCTCCATGGTGGGATCACATTCACCTACAAACTGTTTCTGGATTAGCTGGATTGTCAATATGCTCATCCCAACACCACCAGTTTGTAGTCGGTCATTTCAGAACAGCAAGAACCTCAAGCTCCACTGCATCCACTTCAGATGATTTAGGATCACAACCAGGAAGCATGTTGGAGACAGGAACAGCCATGAACAGCCAACACCAACAAGAGGCACCATACCTAGTTAACTGATGGTGTAGTAACTAAGTATATTGACAGTTTAAAAGAGGAAACAGAGAGTGAAAAATTACATTTGACAAATTCATGGCCATTCCAACTATGATAACATTCTTTGATGTTCCTTGACTTAAAATAGACCATAGAGATCCTTTTATTATTTGATTTTGAGAGATATTTTCGCTATAGGATGAGTGTGCTTGCCGGGGAGATAGAAAGAGACAAAAGGCAAAAAATGACTCTCCCGGGGGTGGGGTGGGGTGGGGTGGCCACAACTCAATCCCTTCTTCTCCACTCTCTTGAGATTCTAGGCATGCACACACATGCGTCAAAACTGAGTTTCCAGTAGCCTGGTCTGGGACTCACACCACGGTCAGCCATGTGAGAATCCACTGCCTTACACACCATACCACCCACTGATCCCTGTCAATACCTTTGGTATTTCTTCAGATTTTTGCTATAAGCCATGTGTACTGACTGGAGAGACAAAGAGAGACAGAGAGAAAAAGAGAGAAAGAGAGACACAAAGAAAAATATCAACCCCCAGGGGAGATAGCTGTGTTGCAATATTTTCTCTTCCAGGCTCCTCTTGGGATTTGGGCATGCACACACAACCGCTGAGCATGAGTGCTGTTTTGAAATTTCTAGAAATTATTATAAAATTTAAGACTGAGTGAGGCTTTGTGTATGGCTATTCATTCTTTTGTAAAATCTTTTCTGAAATGGCATATTGTTCTGGATAAATTTAATGGCCGATTCTCTTATGAAAATTATGTACATGGCAATAACATTGATATGATCATAGCACACTGCATGCATACTTTAAAATACATACTGGGGGGCCATCAGGTAGCATGGTCTTGTCCCATAAGTCCTGGATCTGGACACTTGCTTTCTCACCTTGCCCTTCTCTCCCTCTTTGTCTCTCTCTGGTTAAATTAGAATAATAATAATGAATTAAACTAAATAAACAATTTTTTAAGAAAAAACATATTGTGTGCTATAGAGATGTACAATTAAATGTAAATAAGAAAGCATCAAAAACAAATAAAAAATGAGGGAACCAGCAGTTAGCGTAATGGCTGTGTCGCTGGACTCCCACGTAAATGAACGTGGATCGTGTCCCGGACCTAGTGGCTTAAAACTCACGCCGGGCGCGTGTGCATGCGTGCCCAAGATCCCGAGAGGAGAATGGAGGAGAAGGGATTGCGGCGTGACCATCCCCCCTGGGGGGTGATTTCTCGCTTTCTGTCTCTATGTCTCTCTCTGTCTGTCTGGTGAGCGCACGCACCCTAAAGTGAAAATCTCTCCAAAAAAAATTTTAAAAAAAATTAAAAAAAAAAACAAATAAAAAATGAGAAAGCAAGATTCTTAATTTATGCATTTCCTGACATTGAACAGGCCTATCACAATGGAAAGTCTTTTCACCATTTGGAGCATGTGGCACCGTGCTCTGGAGGAAGCCTGCCGAGGAGTTAACAATCTTGTCACACCCATAGGACATGGGCTGCCTGTGAGAAGGACTCATGCTGGGCCCCCCTGACCCTCAGTTTGGAGTGTTTCTGTGTGTTGCTCCAGAGGTTAGTGTCTGCACACTGTGTTGAACATAACAAGGTTGAAGACCTGGAGCTCTGTGGGCTGCATAGGCACAAATAACTCCGCAGAAGCCCATAAGGCCCACTGTTTGCATTCACCTCATCTTTTCCTCACACTTCACAGAACCTTATCCTACCCCCTGGTCTGCTGCTTGTCACTTCCATCTCCCCACCACCACAACAATCATTGCTCTTCTCACCACTATCCCTGTGGCCACAGGGTCTCCTCTGGTCAGTCATCATATGGATAACTCTTCTTCCATTGTCCAATTTGCCTTTTAATCACTCCAAGTTTGTCATTTCCAACCCAAGCTTTTCCTATAGAGACAGGAGGTTCCTAACCCCTAAAGCGAGGGCCACTTCACCTTAGATTTTGAGGCTTTACAACCCTTTTCTATCATGACTTAAAACCCTCCCAAGCCACACACTATCAGCAAGTGTATCCCCCCAGATGTATTCTACCCTGATTTCCATGGGTTCCCTTCACATTGAGGCCCCTCCTGAGTCTAAAAAGAGATGAGAGCCACTACAAATCCAGGCAAGTAGGCCTCAACCATCCAGAATGCTGTGATGATGTGCTCAGATGCCAGTCATGGCTCTTAGTGACAGAAGTTCCCTGCAGTGTGATTCACATAGCAGAACAGTGGGCGACCCTGCACTGAGGGGCAGCAATGTCGCACTGGACGTGACTGTGCATGCTACACTTTTCACGGGATGTTCCTTTTACCCATGGGCCAGCATAATGCTTCGTTTTCTCACATCTGTCCATGGATGCCCTCATGTGGGAAATCTAGTCATTCTGACAGGTGCCCTTGGGCCCTTGTCCATCCCTGTCCAATGCATTCCATCCTAACGACACCTCTGTGCTGAGGACAACCTTGTGTGCATCTTGGTGTCTCAAGGAAATTCTGCCCTAGAGCAGCCCAACTTGTTCAGATAGCAGGCGCAAATTCAGTGTAACACAATACAAACAACGTTAGTGAGAAACAGATAGGGGTTATTAACTGTTGATGATGACATGTATAGTATTCTCAACTGGATTGGTCTGAGAAGTATTTCATGATGGGCAAAGTATTTTTACAAGCAAAACGAGAAATAACAATTGACTGTTTTATAAAAATAATTAGAATAATAAAAATAATGATTGGGGAAAACAGAAAAGATATTGAATGTTGAAGTGGGGAGATTAATGTCTCTGTACTGACTGACATGCATGGCATTCCCTTTTGAAAAAACAATGTAATACAATGTAAAGTTATATGTAATCCAATGTAATATAAAGAAGATTATAATGATAATAAAAATAAAAATTAAAAAAAAAAAAAAAAAAAACAATACAAACAACGTTCAAATATATAATTTTTTTTATTGTAGCTCCTGGAAAGTAGGGTGTACATAATCCAGTAGACAGTCATCCACAGGTGGGTCTAAAGAAACAGACAAACAGTGATAAGAGAGTAGAATACAGAGAGAGAGAAAAACATTCTTCACCACTCAGAAAAAGGAGAGCTTAAACCACAATCGCATCTGTGGATTCTGCACAAGATCTCTCTGGAGAAACACAGGGGAGGTAGTGTTTTACATTTGTTTGAATAATCATATCGTGGACAGCTTGTAAAACATTGTCCAGCAGAGTGGTGAGAATCTCATTCAATAGAAGTGTAAGCAAATCCTTCCAGAGAGAACTCTGAGGGTTCTCCAAGCACGGCAGGTATTTATCTACCAGATACTTAGTAATAAGCTCAACCAGAAGAGTGAGTGCCCACTTTATGGCTCTCTTTTTTGTCATCTTAATCATAGATTGATTGCAGATCATCATCAAATGCATCTTATTTAGCTTCTGTGACACGGAGGTAGGCAGGATAGAGGTCTCTGGCCAGTGAACTTGGGCCACGGTGCCAAGGACCACCCCTTACAGAGAAAACTACTAGCTCTGTGCCAGTTGCCTTCGGGTGAAGGAACTCTCTAGGCACGACTCAGAAACCAGCAGTCTGGAAGTGAGGCTGAGGAAGGCAGGAACTGAAAGTCATCCACAAAGTGTCTAAAGGAGCACTGGGACCCACTTACGTAGAGAAGAGCTTTATTAAACACGATATAGGCTTTGGAGCCCAGCAGCGACCTGAACCCTCGCTGGTTCTGACTGACATCCTCACTGACTGTGTCTTATAAGCACAGTGTTTTACTTGGCAGGAATGAAAAATGACTCATAATGATCGGCAAAAATCATGAAAAGCAATATATCGGATTAAAACACCATTCAAATGTCTCCCTATTTCCTGATATGCATAGTATTCGTTCTGGAAACGGAAATAGTATACACTGTAATGTTGTATGTCAATCAATGTAATACAACAAAGCTTATGATGATAATAAAGAAAGGAACAAAAGGAAGTGACTCACCACTCAGGGATGACATGAGCAGCACAGTAAGATTTGTTGCAGTTTGTATAATTTCTGTCTCCTCCTGTCAGATCAGTTGGCAGCCTGGGATTGTCTATAGCGTGATTCATGGAGGCTAGTTGCTTGGCTCCCAGGACATATTCTTGACTTGCATATGAACCAAGGGTGAAGTTCAGGAGACTTTGTTGTGTTCCAATTTTACAAGGCCTTCTTAGCTCTTTTAAGTCAGTTTAAACAAAGAGAGGCTCAGTCCCACCAGCTCAGGGCCATGGTTCACCCTAGAGATGAACACGGCCTGCAACTCTCACATCCACTGGGGCCCCACAGCCACCGGGCAATCAGGGTAGTCCTTGGTCTCAATGGACAAGAATTTGCTTTTGAACAGAGAAACAGAGAGAAAAGCAAAACAGTAATTTGTTTTCTTATTTGTTAGGGGTCTATTCAGACTTTCTGTTTATTCCTGGTTCAATCTTGGTAAGTCATTCATGTCCAGAAATTTGTCCATCTCTTCTAGGTTTCCTTTTTTTTTTTAATGCCAAGAAATTTTAATGAACCTTTGCCACTTTTTTTTAAAGAGGTTTTTGCTATAGGGCGCGTGTGCTCGCCAGACAGAGAGAGAGACATAGAGATAGAAACCGAGAAAACACCCCCCAGGAGGAATGGCCATGCCGCATTCCCTTCTCCTCCATTCTCCTCTCAGGAGCTTCAGGACACACACACAAGCGCCCGGGGTGAGATTAAGCCACCGGGTCAGGGAGGCGAACCGTGGTCAACTACGTGGGAGTCCAGCAACATAGTCATTACGCTAATTGCTGGTCCCTCTTCTAGGTTTCCTTATTTGCTGGTAAGTAATTGCTCCTAGTATAAGGTGATGATATTTTGAATTGCTGTAATGTCTGTTGTAATACCTCTTGTTTCCTTGCTGATTTCATTTATCTGGTTGAGATCAATGACCTTCTTCCTGTGTCTCTGTACCTGTGCCCCACTTTCCCCTTTCTGTAAGGATCCGCCCATACAGGATCAGGACCCACCCTAATGGCCACATCTTAACCAGTTACACCTGCAGACTCTAGGACTCTCCTTCCGAAGTCACATTCCAAGGTACTGAGTAAGCCCTCAACATGGGAATTTGGAGAGACATCCAATTATGCTATGTAGGAGAATGTTTTCCAAATTTCAGTGTTCTTCACTTACCTGGGATGCTTTTGATGAGTGGAGACTCAGAACTTCATATTTTTATGACTAAGCCCGAGATATATAGGATCTGGGGAAGGGGTGGATATGCTCTGCCTAGGGTAGAAAGAACTACAAGGTCACAGACAAAAAGTGTGGACATGTCATTCTAACAAGGAAAACAGGAAGAGTGAAAAAAAGTTGCTCAATCTGCAGTATAAAGCATTGTATGTAAAAGGGGTCCTACACTTTCAATACTTGCACTTAAATAAAAGTGTGTTGAATGACTCTCAAATGCCTTCACCCTCAGATTACACACACGTGCAGGATGTAGGTGCCTCTGACACTGAATAGAAGAAAAATCCATCACAAAAGTCATGGCTGACCTGCTATGACAAAGACATATTAATGGCCTAGCCACTGATGGCAGCACTGATGTAAGTTCTCTGCAGGGCTGGAACCCATATGGCAACCAAGGCTCCGATCTCCAGCCGGCACGGAGAACCCACTGTGTACACATACAAGTGCTCAGAATCCTAACAAACAGAGGAGCCCACACTGTGAACAGTGATCAGTGACTGGTCCAGCCATGGCAGTACAAGGGACAGGGCCATGTTGGGTGATACTGTACCTGTATGGAAAGGCCCTGGATTCAGATCCTGGGTTGACCCAAATATGCATGTGGGCACTTTCACAGTCCTGGTTGGTTGAACAACTGTGGTGAGGCTCTGATTTAAAATCCTATATAGTCTCTCTGTCTGTCTGTCTCTCTCATAAAATAAATAAGTCAATTTTTTTTAAAAAAATGGTAATTGACACACAGCTATGTTAAATCTCTTTCCACCTATAGGTCATTGGTTGTTTTACTCTGATGATTCCCTGAAAGCACTTCCTATGCACCTATAGTCCAGAGTTAATCATCTTTACCCAAACGGGACAGTCCAGACACCTGTAGAACCAGACCTGCCAGGTGCTCAAAGGCTAACAGTTCTGACGACATCACTTCAGCAACTCAGAGGCCGTACAAGGCATGGGGTCAATGTCCATCAAAGCTTCCTGCAAGGTTTGGGACCCAGGGAATGTCCTTCCAAGGACCTGGGAGTCACCCCTGATCTGTCATGACCAAAGAAGAGAGTGCCTCTGCCTCTCAGTGTCTGTGGGACAGGAGGGGACACATTTCAGTGAGTACCTTTATAACAAAGATGGGAAACCACTCAAGCTGCCATGAGTTGATGAGAAATGTGACTTTTCCTTTAAGGAAACTCCTTTCCCAAAGTGGAACTCTGATTCTTTTCATCCTAGCTCTTAGAACTTCTGCAGGTTAGAGTTTAGCACAATTGAGTTCAGTCTCCCTCCTCTACTGCAGTTGCCCTGACGAAAGTTTTCTTTGTCCTGAAAGTTTCTTGGGGTGCAGTTTTTCGCTGGTATAACCGCCTGTATTGACATTCTGACAATCTGCAGAAAATGTGTCAATCCTCCCCCATTTCCAAGTCTTCCATTCTCTGGCCCTCGCTGGATCAACTCTCCAAACAAATATTTGCAATTTTTCCACCTGCTTCTGGCTTGTCATCCCAATCAGGAGAAAAATCCACTCCTAGGGTGCTCCTTGGGATGGATACCTCTGGAGCTGGCTTTGTTCTCAGGATGTGAACAAACATTGTGAGCTAAAGCCGGACATACCTGTAGAGGCCATGAAGGGCTCAGGACCTCGGCAACCCTCAGGGCCTACGTGTTCTAACCCACACACATTTTCACTTCTCCTTAGAAAATAAGGTCACTCACAGCTCAGTTCATTTTTTGATATTTTTCAATTAAGTATGAAGTGCTCAAGTTGAAAGCAGCCCGAGGACAGAGCTATACAGTGTAAAGTATGTGGATGGGTGTGAAGGGTCCTTCCCCTCTTCATGTTCATCCCCTCCCTGAACCTCCATGTGTCTAGTAACCCAGTAGTTCCTACATGCAGTTTCCATGATAATACAACATAGAAACACGACCAAACGTGGAGTGTGAGGACTCTGCACAGAGTCAGTGACAAGAGAGGACTGACCTGTATTGGGCAGACGAATCGAGGGGACTGCCAGCCCAGAATGGCCTCAGCGGACACCCTGATCCAACACTCGCTCTGTCCTCACTCGGGGCTGACATGTTCTTCTCACCTCTTTCCTTTCTAAATTTTTCTCAAAATGTTACTGTGTGGGGGCCACTTGTGTAGACCCAGAGAATGCAGGAATTTGGGTTCAAGGCTCTCAAGTAAGTCTTCAGTCCTCATGACAACGTGTGAATTCTCAGCAGCCCTCTCATTCCCTGACTTGGGTACAGAGCTTTTGCTGAAGCCAAGAATCCCAGGGAAGTTTGGCCTGTTTCCAACCAAGTCCAAGTCTTGTCTTCAACTCTAGAGGAGATTACAAGCAAAATGAAAAACTATCTGCGGTCATAATTTGACAAAAAAAAAACAATGTGAATATTCTTTAGAGGAAGATCAATACAAGAAAACAAAGAGGTTCTATGATTGTTTATACTCCAGCTCTTGAAACATCTGCAGATTGGTCCAGCACATGGCATGGTGGTTAAGGTGGTAGACTTCTGTGGGAAGCCAAAGAGGAGACATGAGAAATGTGCAGGATGTGACCACCAGAAAAAGACCAGGGTCTTTATCCGGACATGGCTTTGGGTGGCTGGATTGTTATGACCAGAATATCTTGGGATTGTTTTGAACTGAATGTTCCAAAGTATTGTTACAACAACCTGATACATTCAGTAAGGACTTGAAACCTTACATCACAGAAGTCTCTGGAGTGTGTGTAAGTACTAGAAATAAAGTATACTCGTGGCTGACTGGTACTGACTGGCAGTCCTCCCATTTCTATCCCATCTTCTTGTCTTTCTTTAACCCTTGCCCCCAGCTCAGGAACTGTTCGCCATTGGCACGTCCGACAGACTTCCATATGACGGAACACAGATCATGTCACAGACATGGCGGCTTGTTTTATCATTTTCCTCCTCTCTCTCTCTGCCTCTCTCTATTCAAACTGAAAAATGATAACAAGAAATAAAATGAAATAAAATAATTCTTTTTAAAAATCTGTACAATTCATTTTGGAGCCATTGATGTCAATCTTTCTTCTCTACTGCAGTTGTCCTCAATACCGTCTTCTTGGCCATTAACTTGATTGTATGCAAATTTCGTTTGATATTATTCATCTTAATTCATCTTGTTTATTAATTAATCTTACCCTTTGATCTTGTTCCAAGTTCAATCTTTCCCTTATTTTCAAATTTTCTACTTTCCATCCCTTGTGGCTCAAATCTCTAAACAAATGTTTGCAATGTTCCTGAATCCATTCTGACTGGGAATTCAGAGCAAGAGCATTCCCTACTGCTGGGATGTTGAGTTTAAGCTACTGACCCCAGGACTCGAACCACAGTCGACTAAATGAGGGTCCAGTGACATAGCCATTACGCCAACTGCTGGTCCCAGGCCTCTTTCTTTTTATTTGGCAATCAGTGGAAAATAAAATGACTAAAATGAAAACAATAGTGCTCTAGCTACCGAGTAAAAAGAGACCCATTGGGGAACACTGGAAATGCACCCCTGCATCCTTTTCAGAGATCTACTTTTTTTGTTACTGTTTCTTCTTTAAAATTGACACTTAGATTTACATTTAATCACTGTATGTCTCTTAAACATACAAAACTTTTTTTCTCAGCATGAATATAGGGCATATCAGTTAAATCAATGATATACATTACATCAACAAATAACTTTTTATTTTTGTGTCTGATAAATACTTCTCTTTCTTTTCTCCCCAATACATTCCCCACACCCCCAATACCCACCCACTTCTAGACTGTCTCTAGCATCCAAAGTTACCCTCCCTGCCACTCTATCCTCCAATCTTTCAGTTTCTGCCAAAGAGCACAAACATTCGGTGTATATTGGGGGAGGGGGGGAATACAATGCCAGTCTTTCATAGTCTGGTTTGCATGGCTTAGCATTCAATCTTCCATATTGGTTCATTTTTGATCAATTGTCAGGATCTCACTGTTTTTTATAGCTGAGTAGAATTCCATATTCTATAAGGGCCACAGTTTGTCAATCCATTCATCAGTTCTTAAGCATTTGGGTGGATTCCATGTCTTGGCAACTGTTACTAATGCTGCAATAAACATGGTCACGTGGGAGTCCAGCAACTTCACCACTATGCCACCCCTTGGGTCTCCAGATTTCTACACTGTGCATTTCCTTTTTTTCTTCTCTGTTTTCTTATAACAACTAATCACTCTGTTTTCTTCTCATTTATGTGAGAAAGCCTACAATGTCTGACTTGATCACACTGACAGGAAGTGGCAATTTGTTACAAAAACTAGTGGGCAAAGTTGGTCCAGGGATTCCTGGAGCAAAAGCAACATATCTGTATAAAATGAGCAGATTCCTGAATTCTGTCCTAGGCCTGTCTATATACGTTCTTTATTCTTTTTCCTTAAGAATTTTTTAATTTAGCTTTATTTATTTTATTTATTGTATTTGTTTATTTTAATTTGACCAGAGAGAGACAGAGAGAGAGGAAGAGAAAGTGAGAAAGCAAGCTGCCAAGTCAGGACTCAAACCCTGGCTGGCCATGTGGGAGTCCAGCGCCCTTTACCAACATGCCAGCTGCCGGCCCCCACATACTTTTTTATATCATGTTATAGCAATTGCCTATAATTACATAAAGAATCCTGTCCAATTAATTTTAAAATTTAATAGTATTAGCATCAAATGAGTGGTAGCTTTTTTATAGAAACAGAAATAAACTTCATAACATTTGTCTGGAATCATAAAAAGCCCCATATTGCCAAGAAAAAATTGTGCAAAAACTCTACCTGACCTCAAGCATATTACAAAACTGTGGTACTCAGAACAGCACAGTACTGGCACAAAAACAAACATGTAGACCAATGGAAAAGAATCCAGAATCTATAAGTGAGCCCCCAAACATACAGCCGACTGATTTCTGACAAACGGCACAAGAAATTCCAATGAAGAAAAGAAACCCTTTCACCAGTTGGGGCTGGAAGAACAGGATATCCACATACTGGAAAAGATAAGTGGACCCTTATCTCCCATCATTTACAAAAATACACTAAAAATGGATTGAAGTTCTAAATAGAAAACTTCTCTCTACAGAACTACTTGTAGATTACGCAAGAGAAACACGTGGAGACACTGGAGTAAGGAAAGATTTCCTCATTTTCTATTTTTAGTATCACAATTCCAGCTCTTTTTTGGTTCCCATTTGCATGGAAAACTTTTTTTCAACCCCTTCACTTTCAGTCTATATATGTCTTTATCCATGAGGAGGGTTTTATCCAGGGAGTAGATAGATGGATTCTGTGGCGGTTTTTTGTTTTTTGTTTTCTTTTTTTTCTTTTGGTTTTGTTTTCTTTTTTCCATTCAGTGAGTCTGTGTCTCTTGATTGGAGAATTTATCCATTCACATTCAATGTTATTATCGATGTTACTGGATCTGTCCTAACCTTTAAGTTGGCCATTGTCTTAGCTGCCTTTTACTTCTTTGTTTCTGTCTGTTAATTCTTTAGTTTACCTGGAACAGTATGTTCGTCAGGGTTTCTTGAAGAGCTGGTCTGGTGCTGGCGAATTCTTTCAGGTTTTGTTTGAGTAGACTTTAATCTTTTTTTTCCCCATATAAAGAATAGCCTTGCAGGATATAATAATCTTGGTTGAAATTGTTTCTCTCTTAACACTTTCAATACATCTTCCCATTCTTTCCTTGCTTACATCGTTTCCACTGAGAGATCCAGTGTTAGCCTGATGACATGGTCTTTGTAAGTCACTTTTCGTTTCTCTCTTACCAGGTTTACTATCATGTCTTTATCTGTGGTCTTGGACAGTCTCGCTAAGGTGTGCGTTTGGGAAGATCTTCTGGGATTGAGTCTATTTGGGGCCCTTTGTATTTCTTGGATCTGGATGCCTGAGTTTCTCTCTAGACTTGGGAAATTTTCTTCCAGGATTTCATGAAATAGATTTTCCATGCCATTATTAGTTTCTTCACTTTCTGGGATGCCAATTATTCTGATGTTTGGGTGCTTTATGAAATCTCGTATATCTTGTATATAATCCTCATGGTTTTTTTGTTATTTTCTCTATTTTTTTGGGGGGGTTTTCTAGGTCAGAGTTTTAATCTTCGACATCTGAGATTCAATCTTCAGCATGGTCTGATCGACTTTTAATACTTTCAAGAGAGTTTTTGATTTCCTCTGTTACAGACTTGACCCCTAATAGCTCCATCTGATTCTTTCTCAGGGTGTCCATTTCTTCTTTCATATTGTGGAAGGACTTCCTAATCACCTGAGGTTCGTTGTCTCTTTTCTATTCCAACTCATTCAATCTGTTCACCATAATCGTCCTAAATTCTTTATCTGACATTTTGGTAATGTCCTCAGATTTTAGGAGAGACGGAGGGAAGTCACTCCGTTGTTTTGATAGAGACATATTTTCTGCTTTATTCAGACCTGAGGCTCTTCTACTTCTAGCCATTGCAAGATGGATTCAATTTTCAATACCTCTTAAGAGCAAGAGTGCTTCCCTTTAGCTGTGAATTAATGTATGTGGAAGTCTCTCTTTTGTTGTGTTTAGCAATGTGGTCTCACGAGGTGTACTCTATTCAGGTGTCTGAAGAGTAGTATCCCAGTATTCACAGGTGGTTCAGTACAAGGGGGGAATCTCAAGGGACCTTATAAAACTAGGGAAGTTCAGAACTGTGATTCTAGACCTGTCTAATGCCTCTGAGAGGGTGGAGAATGAGGAAGAGAGAATAATGTTAGAGGAAAGAAATAAATATATACAGGGTATTTAAGGTACCAAGTACCAAAAGATGCAATAGGGGTACTCCTGGTATGTAAAGACCTCTATGTGGGACAAGTGAGAGGAGAGAGACAGAGAATTATCTAAACAAAAAGGCAGAGCAGAAAAAAAAAAATAAAAATAAAAACCCTTCCTACCTCTCTAGGGAACGGGGGTTCTGGACTTGCACACTTGGAAGTGGGGTGGGGGCAGTGGTGCCACTGCCTCAGTCTCCCTTGGTGGCCAGGTACTGAGAGATGGAACTAGGGCACTGCTGGAGAGCAAAGGCCTCTCTATCTAGGGAACAAGAATACTGGACTTGGGAGCCTGGAAGTGGAGTGGGGGCAGTGGTGCTACTGCCTCAGTTTCCCTTGGTGGGGAGAAGGTTTTTGCTATAGGGCACATGTGCTTGACCAAGAGACAGAGACAGATAACAAGAAATCACCCCCCCCATCTGCCCCATCCAGGGCGATAGCCCTGCCACAATCCCTTCTCCTTTATTCTCCTCTCAGGATTCTGGGCACATACACACACACATCCCCAAAGTGAGTCCTAGGACTTGAACCATGGTCGACCACGTGTGAGTCCTACAACATACCCATTACACCATCTGCTGGTCTCAGTAATGCTTATATTAAATAGCTTGACGGAACCATTCCGCAAAGTATACATATTTAAAACATCATGCTCCTCGTGATAAATTTATATAATTTCTATGTGTTCATAAAAATAGTATTGATTTGTATGCTGTGTAGATCTCTGGTGATTAAATTAAAAAAAATTTTTTTTAAATAAAATACCTAAAGACTAAAAAACTGCATTTTTTAGAAAGTCTTTGTCTCACTATACATTCTGCAACTATGTATCAATATTCATCACCTTATTGATGTTTTTAACTGGACAATTTTTTAACAAGTATGATAAAATCCTACGCTTATAAAAAGGGCATTGAAGTTGTGTTCATATTGAAAACTTCTGTTCTTTTGTAGTATTACTACCTTCCGACACAGGCTCCATCATCAAGAACCACATCTTTTTAACTGATTGTCTTGTAGTTAAGTGTACCGACAGTAAAAAATAACAAAAAGCAAAAATTACGTTTTACACATTTATGGCCAGTCCACCTATGATAGCATTCTTTGAAGTTCCTTTCATTAAATACCACCATTGAGATCCTTTTCAAATAGTATATGAAAGGATAACACAAATTATTTTCTTAAAATTTTTGTGGGTTTATTTTCCGTTTCTTTATACATTTTTTTCTTATTTTTTATATTCAATCACTATGTATTTTTACAGCACACAAAAATGTGACAATACATATGGTAATATTTTTGACTGAGACAGTGAATTCATGCTGGGGAAACCCTAGATTCCTTTTAGAAAGAGCAACTGTGTATTGTTTCCCTATGTTTCAATCTGCTATGTACCTGGTTCCACTAAAAATATAATCGTTTTGATTTGTGCAAAACCTCAAAACCCTAAGTTGTAAATGTTTGGTAACAACAAGCATCTTGATAATACTTAAAAGCAAACAGTACACATGTAGCTTATGATATGAGTCTTTGGGAAATGGTCCTCTCTGAAGAAGAAGAGAATATTTTCCTGCTTTCATGACTGATCTATGTGTCTCATGGCAGGGTCCCCTGTCCTTCAGTTTGGAGAGTTTCTTTTCGTTGCTCCAGACGTTAGTGTCTGCACACTGTGTTTAGCATCCTGAGGCTGAAGACCTAGAACTCTGCTAAAGGTTAAGGACTGGCTAACTGACCTCTTCTCTACTCCCAGGGCTCACAGCAGGCAGCCAGGGAATCTACCAGCTGGAGTTACTGGTACAATGAGCAAATGTGGAAGAATTTCTCTTTCCATGAGGTGAACGGGCTCGTTCAACATTGGAACGGTGACCCGCATCTCTTAGCACCACGATTTACTCCCATGAAACAATTAGTCAAGCCCCTGTGGAAAGAAGATTGACGATAATCATACACATCGGTAAGACACCACATCACGCAGTGCACATGTAACTTGTCTGTTAACATACTACCTCTGAGGTTTGAAAGTCGCTAATCACAGCTATTAAATAACACAACAACCAAATTTTCACAACATTTAAACACCGGCACATGTAGAACTTGTTGATTATTCTATAAATTTGAATAGTAATGAAAGTTCAGTAAACATTATTAGATTATCAGTAATGTAGAAGAAGCATATTACATATATTTCATAGTTATTCACCTACAAAAAAAAACGAGATTAAAATTAAGTTAAATTATTTATAACTATTTCCATTATCATCTTTTCCCTGGAAGATCCCCCAAAACAGGCTTCTTGGAAAACTGACTACATACATGTAGGAAATGGTATCTACTCTTACATAGGTATGTTGTTTCCTCAAAGTAGATAACTTATACATATCGTAGACATTCCTTGTCACATCTAATGGATTTTGAGACATTTATTTCACAACATAATATGTAAAGGAAGCCTACAAACCACTTCTATGAAAAAGACATTTTGATGTGAAAGTTGCATTTAATTACAGAAAAGTTGAGAAAACTAGGATAGACTCAAAAGTCTCTATTCACGTCAGTAATTTATGACATTTCTCCAAAAGCTGACATAGTTCCAAGTTTGACAGTTGAAGGAAAAAATCACCGGCAGTCTCTACTTTAGAGCTCAAGACATTGTTTTCAAGAGAACTTCAAGATAACATTTTGGTTTTCAGTTTCAGAGCATGAATGAGTTTTCAGGTGAAAAACCTGGGATGATGGAGGTGTTCTTGGGGAAGAACCCTGGGTGGGAAACTACTGGGGTGTAACAGGAGGTGCCTTTGTCCAGTCAGAGTACCAACTGAGGAGGGAGTTCTGTGAGAACCTCTGATAGAGAACATGTCCTGTCCACTGAGAGGTGGGGGAGTAGCAGGAGCTTCTCTGTGAGCCTGAGACAGTCAAAGGAACAAGTCAGGACTAGGGTGTCAGTGCAACTTGAAAGGGATTCTTTTGTGATGACAGACTTCTGAAGTGTCTTCTACATTAGCACACATGGCAACCCACCGCCACTGCTGTTGAGTTTTTTTCATTTGGTACTGGTGAATTTCTCTTCCCAGTGTGTGAAAGGCATCTCTCACACCCTGTCTGGTCTTGGCTGAAGTTTCAATGAATACAGCCCCATAACTCTCAGCCACGTCATGGGCTTGTTGTGTGTCAACTGTCTTCACTGTCAAGTCACACTTGTTCCCTACAGACACCCCAGGTACATCACCTGAGTCTCGTTCTCACTTAGTCTGCTCCCTGTAGAGGTTAGTAGCTGAAAATGACTTGCTATTATTGATGGCAAATACCCAGAGGAAGCCTTCACCTGTCCTCATGTGTTGATCTCTCAGGGCACTGTCCTCCTCTCGTCCAGTATGTCCAACACACAGGTTTCACCATTGGTAACCACCAAACATCCTCCATGGTGGGATCACATTCACCTACAAACTGTTTCTGGATTAGCTGGATTGTCAGTGCGCTCTTCCCAACACC
>AAPY01710244.1:0-21436 GCA_000181375.1 Tupaia belangeri
ACAGGACGTTAGTGAGAAACAGATAGGGCTTATTTACTGTTGATGATGACATGTATAGAATTCTCAACAGGATTGGTCTGAGAAGTGTTTCATGACGAGCAAAGTATTTTTAAAAAGCAAAACGAGAAATAGCAATTGACTGTTTTATAAAAATAATTAGAATAATAAAGATAATGATTGGGGAAAACAGAAAAGATATGGAATGTTGAAGTGGGGAGATTAATGTCTCTGTACTGACTGATGTGCATGGCATTCCCTTTTGAAGAAACAATGTAACACACAGTAAAGTTATATGTAATCCAATGTAATATGAAGAAGATATGAAGATAAAAAATAAAAAATAAAATAAAAAAAAAAGGTGCTCAATAAAAAAAAAAAAAAAAAAAAAAAAAAAAAAAAACAAAAAACCAGAAGTTCAGGGATGAGGAAGAGAAACAATTGGTTTGGTTATAAAAGATGGTAGGCTGCCCAAACAAGCTCAAAATGTGGGCTTTCTGTGATTGACTGAAGTGCGACTACTATGATTGGTTGTAACTTAATATCCAGCTATGAAAAACAGCCTAATAGTTACGATTTTGGCTTATTTGTAGGAATTTAAGTGTGGGGGTACCATGGCTGTTTTGGGTCAAAATAGTTTAACAGCATATTTCCCTCTTCCAGGACTGTTAGAGAGCAAACCTGTGTGGTCCATCGCCCACACTTGTGGTAACTGGTCACCACAGGCACAGACAACTAAGGCAAATAACATTGACTGCCATGACAAGGTCAATTTCTGATGACTTAAAGATCAATACCTCCTCTTCCACTGTCTCTAAGGAAAAAATCAAAGGGAAAAAGAAAGAAGAAAAACTTTAGAGGAACAAAAACATGGAAAATTATCTATGGATAAGACTGTGTATGGTAACGACTTTGACCCAACCAATATACAGTGTATGCGTGATGGGAAAATTCATTTGGTATGCTGTAATGATGCACAGTGATTGAATGGAAAAATAATTTTAAATAAATAAATATATGAATACCTAAGTTGTTTTTCTTTGAAAGAAACTGGATCAAAATGGATCAAAGATCTGAACCTAAGACCTCAAACAATAAAACTACTGGTTGAAAATGCAGGAGAAACTCTGAGAGACATTGGAGTAGGCAAAGACTTCTTAAATAAGACTCCCAAAGCACAAATAATAATCCCTAAAATAGACAAGTGGGACTTTATTAGACTAAGAAGTTTCTGCACAGCAAAGGACACAGTAACAAGTGTGAACCGACAACGCTCAGAATGGGAAAATATTTTTGTTAAATATGCCTCAGACAAGGGACTGTTAACAAGAATACACAGGGAACTCAAGTGCCTTATGCGAAAAAAATGATTAACCCAATTAAAAGATGGGAAAATGAGCTGAACAAAAATCTCTCTAAGGAAGACATACGAACAGCCAAAAAGCATATGAGGAAAGGCTCAACATCTCTCATCATAAGGGAGATGCAAATAAAAACCACAATGAGATACCAGCTAACCCCTGTCAGAATGGCAAAGATTAAAAATATAAAAAATGATAAGTGTTGGCGGGGATGTGGTGAAAAGGGAACTCTCCTTCACTGTTGGTGGGAATGTAAACTAGTTCAACCACTGTGGAGAACAATGTGAAGTTTCCTCAAAGATCTACAAATAAAACTACCATTTGATCCAGCAATCCCCCTTCTGGATATTTACCTGAAAGACAGGAGAACGCTCAGTCATAAAAGTGCTTGCACATCAATGTTTATTGCAGCCTTATTCACAATTGGTAAGACATGCAACCAACCTAAATGTCCACAAACTGATGAATGGATTGGAAAAGTGTGGTATACATATTCTATGGAATACTACTCAGTCATAAAAAATAACAAGACCCTGGCATTTGATAGAAAGTGGTCAGATATGGAGGATCTATTGCTGAGTGAAGTAAGCCAGGCTATGAAAGAAAGATATTGTATGTATCCACTCAATATATACCAACTATCCACACTCTATGGTAGAGAGCAAAACATTGGAGGACATAAAAGCAGTGAAGGTACTTAATGAGAATAGGACAGTGTGGAATGGGGGGGGTGAAGAGAAGAGGATAGAGAAAGATAGCAAGAGAACAAATAGGACATTAGTGAGAAACAGATATGGCTTATTACCTGTTGGTGATGACATGTATAGTATTATCAACTGGATTGGTCTGAGAAGTATTTCATGATGGGTAATGTCTTTTTACAAGCAAAATGAGAAATAGTGATTGACTGTTTCAAAAATAATTATAATAATAATAATGATGATTGGGAAAAACATAGAAAAGATATTGAATGATGAAGTGGGAAGATTAATGTCTCTGTATTGACTGCCATGCATGGCATTTCCCTTTTGAAAAGGCAATGTAATACACTGTAAAGTTGTATGTAATCCAATGTAATATAAAGGAGATTATGATGATAATAAAAATTTAAAAAATCAAAAAAAAGAAAAAAATTATAAATTGATAGTAATCATAAAAATAAATAAATAAATAAAAATTTAAAAAAGAAAAGAAAACTCACTACTGTGTACAATAGATGTGATTAAACATGATTACATACCTGGGCAGGAGAACACCTGGAACCCCCTCAGAAAAAAGTGTCTCTGTGCAAGTCTCCCTCAAAAGAATATTCAAGGATGACTCACAGGAAAAGAGTGAGATACTTAGGCATTTTTCAGGGTTTTCATGTACCTCAATATCAGCCCCTGGGGAGATTCTAGGGGATCATAGAAGCTCAGCTTATGAAGATGCAATGTACAGAGAGAGCCTCCAAGAGGGACAGGCAGGGAATTTAACATACACAGGCCTGGTGAGTTATAGATGTAGACAATAAAGATATAGATATAAATGTGTGTGTGTGTGTGTGTGTGTGTGTGTGTGTTTGTGTGTGGCTTTCATAATGTAGAACCTGTGACACTTCATGATATGCTGTCTGCTAGCTGGATGTCTAGGAGAGCTGGCCAGAAGTTTTAGACAGAATCTGATTACCTGAGACCCAGGAAAGCCAACTGTCTAAATTCTGCTCATATCAAAGAACCTGATTAATTGGAGAACTGGCGGTGTAAGCCCTGGTCGAGGGCAGGAGCAGACCGACATTTCCTGTTCAGGCAGAGAGAGCTCATGGTCCTTTCTTTGTCCTCAGTCTCTTTAGTCCCTCAATGGATCAGATAGTGCCCATGCACAGTAGAAAGGACGGTCTGCTTTACTCAGTGAACTACTCACAAGTTCACTCACAGAAACGGCCTCACAGACATCCTCAGCAATAGTGTGTAATTAAATTTCTGGATATGCTACATCCCCCTCAATGTGACACATAGAACTATGTTCATGTAAACCATGCCCCTTGATTGTTTTTTCAGTTGGTTTATTCACTTTGAATGAAATAGAGATGTAGAAGGAAGGGAAAGAGAAAGAGAGACAGAGAGAGAGCAATCTTTCTCACAGAGCCTTATGTGTTGTCATCCTCCTGCCCTCAACTCCAGGTAGTTAGTGTCACTGGCATGCACCACCCTGCCCATCCTGCTTAGGCTGGTACAGGAACCAAATCCAGGCCTCTTGTGTGTCCCAGCCTCACACATCTGTCAGAGTGACTGGGTTCCCATCATTGTTTAGAAACATTATTCACTTTGCTAAGAGCTATAATTCTTCTCTGCATGTTACTTCACAGTTGCTTATAAACTTTATTCTTACCTGCCACAGACAGAGCCACCCTACATTGTTGGTTGTATTTTGGGATGACTCTCATGGTGTGCTGCACGTTACAAAATCGTCAGTTAGGGGCCCCGGGTGCTGCAGTGGGATTGTAATACACCCACATGGAAAAGGCCCTGGCTCTCATTCTAGTCTTCCTCCATGGGCTGGTCATGTGTGTGAGTGCCCAGAGTCTGGGCTAGCTAAACTAGAGTTGGCTCAGGACATGACGACCCTGTTAGACGTGCCTGTGTTTCTGTCTGTTGGTCTCACTGTCTGTTTCTCTTCACCAAAATAATGAGCAAACAAAAAATCTCTGGCAATTGAACTACAACAAATTTCAAACTCTTGCGGTCTCTTCTGACTCTTGAGGATCATCGTCTATTTAATCTGATGACTTCCTGAGAGTGTGTCCCAATCATCTATGGGGCAAAGTGCTTCCTCTTCCCTGCAGAGGAGAGCCTCAGATCCCAACAGCAAAGGTCTGTACCATGTTCTCTGGGCAAAGGCTTCTATAGGATCATACCAGAAGTTATACGCCATAGGGAGGCACTCATATTCCAGAAGAGTTAAAGGGACGGAGAACTCCCCTTGGAGCAGAGAAAGAATACTCATCAACATATGGAATGAAATGAAATATGAACATAAGATTTATTTGGAATTAGAATATATTCGTGTTCTCTTTTCTAGAATTAAAAACAATAAAACCCTTTTCTTTCCTTGAAGTTATCTCTGTGTCTAACAGTTTGGAGACAATATTTTTGTAAATAGAAAAGGCATCTTTGACTGTTTTCTGCTTCTCTCTTTCTCCTGAACAATTCCCAAAGTCTGAGGAATGTTCTTATTTCTGTTTTTTGTTTGCTTTTGTTTTTAGTTTTTTACCATAGGGCACATGTACTCACTGGAGAGAAGTAGAGGAATACAGAGAGAGGGAAAATGAGGACTCCACCCCTCTCAAAGGGGAATGGCTATGCTGAAGTCCCTTCTCTCCCATTCTCCTCTTGGGATTTTGGACATTCCACGCAAAGGAGCCCAGCTTCACTTTCAGGTCACCAGGTCCAGGATTTGAACTGCAGTCTTCCATTTGGGAGCCTAGTCACCTTAACCACCATACCACCTGCTGGCCCTGAGCATTCTTATTTCTATGACAATAGAGTTACTTGCATAGGTCTATAGGTTCTCTTTCCCCTCTTGCAATCTTCTCTCCTGGTTCATGAAATGGAATTAGGAACAGGGCCATAGTGTAAGGATATTGTCTAGAATGTCCTAGTTCAGAATGCTGCTTGAAAGTACACCTACTTGAGATTTTTTTTTTTTTTTGGAGAGATTTTCACTGTAGGGCGCGTGCGCTCGACAGAGAGAGAGAGACATAGAGACAGAAAGCGAGAAATCACCCCCCAGGGGAGATGGTCACGCCGCAATCCCTTCTCCTCCATTCTCCTCTCGGGATCTTGGGCACGCATGCACACGCGCCCGGCGTGAGTTTTAAGCCACCGGGTCCGGGACACGAACCACGGTCGACTACGTGGGAATCCAGCGACATAGCCATTATGCTAACTGCTGGTTCCCCCTACTTGAGAATTTTAAGAAGCTAAGATTTAGAGCCAGCAGTTGGTGTAGTGATTATGTTGCTGAACTCCCACGTGGCTGACAGTGGTTCAAATTCTGGACTGAGGGCCTTGAAAATCACACTGGTTGTGTGTACATATGTGCCCAAGATAACAGGAAGAGAATGGCAGAAAAGGGATTGTGGTATGGCCATCTCTCTGGGGGGTGATTTCTCACTTTCCCTCTCACCATCTCTATCTCTTTCTCTCTCCCACAAGCACATGTGCCCAATGGTAAGAACCTCTAAAAATGAAAAAGAAAAAGAAAAAAAAGGTAAGGTTTACCCAATGGCTATTTTGGGAGACCTCAGAACCATTGCCCAACCCAAGATCCATGGGTAAAATCAGTCACTCTAATTAGATCTTTGCTTGTTTCCCTACACTGAAAATGCAGTTTGGAAAACTCAGGCCAAGAAAACCATGGGGTAAATGTCCATTCCCGTTGTATCCAAGTGAACACTGGGCCTAGTATAGGGAGCTTGCCCTTGGTTTTAGCATCAAGGATCATTTTCCATGTAGACAATCTTTATCAAAAGTTAGGTAACTGTGTGCCAACCAGTGGTACAATGGTTAAGGCAATTGGGTTCTATGCGGCCAACTGCTTGACTGATGGTCTGAACTTTTATGCTGGGCTTATATGCCTGCATGCACAAAAACCCAAGAGGATGTGGGGAGCCAAAGAGGAGACATGAGGAATGTGCAGGAGGTGACCACCAGAATAAGACCAGGGTCTTTATCCGGACATGGCCTTAGGTGGCTGGATTGTTATGAGCAGAATGTCTTGGGATTGTTTTGAACTGAATGTTCCAAAGTATTGTGATAACAACCTGATAAATTCAGTAAGGACTTAAAACCTTACATCACAGAAGTCTCTGGAGTGCGTATAAATACCAGCAATAAAGTACATTCGTTGCTGACCAGTATTGACTGGCAGTCCTTCCATTTCTATCCTGTCTTCTTGTCTTTTCTTTAATCCTCGCCCCCCCCAATGCAGGAACTATTTGCCGTCAGTGGGTCCTACAAAAGGAGGATGGAGGGAAGGAATTGTGGTGTGGCCCTCCCCCAGGGGGGTGGTGATTTCTCACTTTCTCTGCCCTCTTTTTTGACTACACACACCTGACAGCAAACCAAAAATAAAATAAAATAAAATACTGATTCTAATCTTTAGACTATAAAGTGAGGAAAGAGGAATTTTTGGTTTCCATGGAGAGCTCATAGGGTCCAGCTCTGTGAGTGTCTAAGTCTGACTGTAGTTATAGTGTCTCCACTAATATTCCCTTCTTTGTAAACCGGGGTTCCTGATGAAGATGAATGCTGTCTTTGCTACCAGAGTTTTAATCAACTTCCCCTCCTGCTGTAATGAAAGCAGTTTTGAATTGACCTAGGGGTCCTTAAGGTTCTGCTCATGTTCACTGAACCTTCGTCAGGTTCCTTCTTGACAACATGTCCCTGATCTTCCATTCTCTTTTTTAAAATTATTTTATCTTATTTACATTTAATTGTCATGAATCTTTATGGACTACAATATGGCTTTTCAAATCACCCATGAAGTGTGTGATAATCACATGAAGGATATCATTATACACATCATTTTCAACAAAGGTAGCTTCTCTTAAATGGCTTGCTGAGCCCCTCCCACTAACACTTCACCATCCACCTCCCTCCCATACAGTCAATATACGCCATATCTCTGCACCATCTGGGAGAAATTGACCCATTTTCTTGCAGTGTTTGCCTTAGAAATGTAACTACAAGGTGTAATTGTAGGTTTCATCCGTACCCCTTTGAAATGTATAAAAGTCGACTTCAAATCTACTTCTGCTATTTTATTTTTTAATATAAAGAATTTTTGCAATGGTCCTATAGAGGAGATGGCCATGCCACAATCCCTTCTACTCTATTCTCCTCTTAGGATTTTGGGCACAATGGACACATATTGGAGTGTGTTCCAAGCCACTAGGTCAGGGCTTGTAGTCCAGTGCTTTAACCACACTGCCACCTCCTGGTCCTGCCTTTTGATAGTTTTAGAATCCAGGGAATGCCTTTAGGGAGACCTAGGAGCCACCATGTGAGCTGTCATCTTAGAAAGAGAGTGCCTGTATCTCAGTGTCTGTGGGAGGAAGGGACTCTAACTTCACTGAGCACCATGTCACTGGAGATGTAAAACCACTTTTTGTCCTGAGTGTATGAAGAAGGTTACTTTACTTTGGAGGAAAGCAGATTAACAAATCGTAGTGTGCTATAGAGATGCACAACAATTAAATGTGAATAAAAAATCATAAAATAAAAATAAAAGGTGATGAAGCAGGATTCCTTAATTGTGCAATCCCTGAATATGAACAGGACTATCCCACTGGAAAGTCTTCCCACTGTCTGGAACATGTGTCATCCTGCTCTGGTAGTAGCCTGTCGAGGGGTCAAGAATCTTGTGAAGACCACGAGGCGTGGGCTGCCTGTGAGTAGGACTCATGACCCATCCCTCATTTTGGAGGGTTTCTGTTCTTTGCTCCAAAAGTTAGTGTCTGAACTGTGTGGAGCATCACGAGGCTGAAGACCTGGAGCTCTGTGGGTGGCACAGGCACAGATAATCCCCAGAAGCCCATAAGGCCCACAGATGGGGACAGTGTTTGCACTCACCTCATCTTTTCCCTCACACTCTTCACACAAGCTTTTCGTACCCCTGGCCTGCTGCTCGTCATTCACATGCCCCACCACCACACCTATCATTGCTCCCCCCACCACTGTCCTCGGGGCCACCATGTATCCTCTGGTCAGTCATGATTTGGCTAGCTCTTCTTCCAGTGTCCAGTTTGCTTCCTAATCACCCACAGTTTGTCATTCTCCAACCCCAAGCTTTTCTTGCAGAGGCAGAAGGTTCCAAACCCCCAGAGAGTGAGACTCTTCACTTTAGATATTCAGCCTTTGCGACCCTTTTCCATCATGCATTAAACTCCTCACAGGACACACCCCATCAGCACATGTGTTTCCCCTCAGAGATGTCTTCCAGCCTTTACTACATAGATTTTCTCCAACTTGAGGCCCCGCTTGAGCCCAAGAAGAGACAGAAGCCACCACAGATCCAGGCAAGAAGGCTACAAGCCATCCAGAATGCTATGATGATCTTCTCAGATGAAAGCCATTCCTCCGAGGGGCAGAAGTTCCCTGCAGTGTGGTTCCAATCGCAGAGCAGTGGGCGCCCCTGCACTGAACGGCAATGACATTGCGCTGGACATGGTTGTGCACGCTGCACTTTTCACGAGATGCTCCTTTTACCCAGGGGCCAGCATAATGCTTCGTTTTCTCACCTGTGAACAGGGATACCCTCACATGGGAAACTTAGTCATTCTGACAGATGCCCTTGTGGTCCTGTCTGCCCTTGTCCAATGCATAGCAGCCTGACCACACCTCCATGCTGAGAGAACAACCTTATGTGCATCATGGTGTCCCCGGGAACTCCTGTCCTGGGGCAGCCTAAGTTGTTCAGATGGAAGGAGCAAATTGAATGCAACACAAGAATACAAACCACGTTCAAAGATATTTTCATTGTAGTTCCTGGAAAGGAGGGTGTACATAATCCAGAAGACAGTCATCCATATCTGGGTCTGATGAGGCAGGCCGACAGTGACAGAGAGAGGTAGACAGAGAGAGGGGTTGAGGGTGGGAGGAGGGTAAAGGGAGCAGGAGAAAGAAAGGAGAAAAAGAGGAGAGAGAACTCACCGCAGCCTGCAGTATGTCTTGGGGGTGGGACACGTGCACTTCACAGTCTGATGCCTGTGGGGTGCACTGAGAGGAAGCAGCTGGAAGGTGGGAGCCCTGTACTGAGAGGAATGCCTGTTAGCTCTCTCTGGCCTCTTGCTGAGCTCCAAGGCGGTGGTGTAGAAATGGAGATTTGGTTAAGTCTCACTGAGCCCTGCTTCTGGCACAACAATGTGAAGCTTACTCTGTCTCTCTGGAGAATGCACATGCCACATAATAAATAAAAAGCTCTCAAAAAAATAAATAAATAAAATAAAAACCAAAACTGTTCCTGCCAGGGTGACTAAATTACAAGCACTCACCAATGCAGGTCTTCTCTGACAGGTAGACACCACGAGTTGGAAATCAGAATGGAGGACAGATATTTCTAGCGTGGGGCCGATAATTTATGCCAGGAAAGATAATGAGATTCTTCAGCAGACCGACAGTCTTCCGCCCTGCAGGGATCAGGAAGGAGAGCTTAAACCAAATCACATCAGTGCGTTCTGCAAACACTCTCTCTGAAGAAACACAGGGGAGTTAGTGTTTTACATTTTTAGGGATAGCCGTGTCCCTAACAGTTTGAAAAATTTTGCCCAGCAGAGTGATAAGAAACTCCATCAATAGAAATGTCAGCATGACCTTCCACAAAGACGTCTGAGGGTTCCCCAACAACAGCAGGCATTCAGCTTCTAGATACTTGGTGACGCATGTAGCCAGAACAGTGAACGCCAATTTTATGGCTTTGTGTTTTATCATCTTGATCATAATTCCTTGTAGAACGTTTTGAGTGGCACATTAATTTCTTTCCCCTTGGAGACTTGTGACATATATGTAGGCTGAATAGAGATCCCAGTAAAGACTTCTGTTCACCACAGCCACTCAGAAACAGGCACACAGGTAGAGGAAGGGCCACTGGCCCATAATCTTGTTCCAGGGTCCTAAGCACCAGCCCTTATGTACAGTAGAGGAGTTTAATCAAGCAAGAGCTAGGCTCTTGAGCCTGAAAGCAGTCTTATCCCAGCAGGTGCTGAGTGGTCTACTCACCGGCTGTGCTGGATACATTTATCAGCCGGGACAATGAAGTAAATAATCCCTTCTGATAGTTTCACCATTCCAGCACCGGCTGATGGACTGTGAACCAAGCAGCTTGGCTGATTGTTCTGCAGTTAAATAAATCAACAGTAAAACCTAGTAACAGAGATCTAAAAATGACATTTTACAAATTTATGGCCAGTCCACCTACAATACCATTATTTGATGTTTCTTTACTTAAAATAGCACCGTTGAGATCCTTTTTAAAAGACATATGAGAGGATTCTCTAAGTTACTTTTATTTCTGTGTTTGTGTGTGAGGGGGTGTATTTTCAGTGTCTTCTTTTGTACATATATATATATTTTACATTCAATCACTATACATCTTTACAGCATACAAAGTGTGACACTATATATGGTAATATCTTTGTACTAATATGGTGTATTCATGATAGGAAAACCATAAATTCTTTTGAGAATAAGAAACTGTGTTTTCTCTGTCTATTTTTTAGGTTGTTTTTAATTACTTTGAGTAATTTCATCAGCTCTACTCTTTCTTATTACTTTAGTCACCCCTTATATATATTTGTTTGGCCTTTAACAGATAATTTATTAAACCAAAGATATCTTATTTATCTCTAGTAATGCTTTTTGCCTAAGAGCATAGCTTTTTTAAATTATTATTTATACATTAAATCACTATATATCATTTATATTGGGAAGAGACTTTACTCAGCATGATATATACCTCAGTCCAGCCTAGTTGAGACTATTATACACATGCTCATCAACAGATAACAAGCCTTATCTGTGTCCCACAAGTGTCTTACCTCTTCATTTCCCCCCCAAACTTCCTAAGTTCCTTTCCTCCCACACTCTTTCAGCAATTTGTCTCTAGTGTCCATTAAATTTTTAATACTTTTATGTTCTCCAGTCTTTCAGTCTCTACCATAGAGTGCAGACAGTCGGTATATGTTAAGTGGAGACATACAATATCTCTCTTTTATATCCACACTTATTTCACTTAGCAACAAATCTTTCACATTCGTCCACTTTCTGTAAAATTCCAGGGCCTTGTTGTTTTTTATGGCTGAATAGTATTTCGTGGAGTATATGTGCCACAATTTTTCAATCAATTCATCTGTTTGTGGACATTTGGGTTGGTTCCATGTCTTAGCAAACGTGAATAATGCTGCAATGAAAATAGTTGAGCAAGCACTTTTCTGACTGAGTGCTCTCCTATCCTTTGTGTAGATACCCAGGAGTGGAATTTCTGGATCATATGATAGTTCTATTTTGAATGTCTTTGAGGAACCTCCATATCATTTTCTCCAGTGGCTAGACCAATTTCCATTTCCACCAACAGTGAAGGGGTGTTCCCCTTTCACCACATCCCCTCCAGTACTTATCATTATTAGTTTTTTCAATCTTGGCCATTCTGACTGTGGTCAAATGGTATCTCATTGTGGTTTTGATCTGCATCTACCTTACAATGAGGGATGTTGAGCATTTTTTCACATGTTTTTTGGCTGTTTGTATGTCTTCCTTAGAGGTGTTTGTTCAGTTTGTTTTCCCATCTTTTCATTGAGTTAATAATTTTCTTCCGAGTAAGTCTCTTGAGTTCCTTGTGTATTCTGCTTATCAGTCCCTTATCTGAGGCACAGTTAACAAAAATTCTCTCCCATTCTAAGGGTTGTAAATTCCCACTAATTACAGTGTCCTTTGCTGTGCAGAAACCCCTTCCTTAATCTGATGTAACCCCAACAGTCTATTTGGGGGATTATTGCCTGTGCTTTTATTGCCTTGCTTAAGAAGTCTCTGCCTACCCTGATGTCTCCCAGAGTTTCCTCAGCGTTTTATAGTTTGCAGTCTTAGATTTAGATCTTTGATCCACTTTGAGCTGATTTTTGTTAATGGTGACAGATAGGGGTTCAGACTCATCTTTCTGCAGGGGGATACCCAGTTATTCCTACAGCATTTTCAAAAGGGGTTTCACTATTCCCACTGGATTGACTGCTACCCTTTGTCAAAGATGAGTTGGCTGTATGTTTTAGGGTTTATTTCTGGAGTCTCTACTCTGTTCCATTGGGCCTCATGTCTATTTTGGGGGCAATACCATGCTGTTCCTATTATCACAGATTTATAATATACTTTGGGGTCAGGAAGTGAGATGCCACTGACTCCAATCTTCTTGCTCAGGATGGCTTTAGTGAAATGGGTTTTTTTATGGTTCCAGACAAATTCTATGATTGTCTTTTCTAGATCTGTGAAGAATGTCTCTTGTAATTTTATCAGGCTTGTATTTAACATGTAGGTTAATTTGGGTAGGATTGCCATTTTTATTATATTGATTCTGCCAACCTAGGAACATAAGATGTCCTTTCACTTTTTAGTGTCCTTTTTTATTTGCTTTTTAAGGCTTTCATAGTTTTCCTTGTAGAGGTCTTTGAGCTCCTTGGTTAGTTTTATTCCTAAGTATCTTATACTTCATGTGGCTATGGTAAATGGAATTACATTCTTTAGTTCTGTCTCTGCCTGCTTGTTCTTTGTATATAGAAATGCTATAGATTTTTGTAAGTTAATTTTCTATTCTGCCATTTTACTATATGCATTTATTACTTTGAGACATTTTTTCATGGATACTATTGGTTCTTCTATGTATACAATCATGTCATCTGCAAACTGACATAATTTCAGCTCTTTTTTCCCTATTGGAAGGCTCTTTATTCCCTATTGGAAGGCTCTTTATTCCCTCCTCTTGTCTGATCGCATTGGCTAGAACTTCCAGTACTATACTGAATAGGAGCGGAGAAAGTGGGCAGCCTTGTCTTGTACCTGTTTTTAGTGGAAAAGCTTTCAACTTTTCCCCATTCCATATAATGTTAGCTGTAGGTTTTTCATGAATGGCTTTTATTATGCTGAGAAACACTTCTTCTGTGCCTATTTTACTGAGAATCTTGATCATAAAGGCATGTTGTATTTTGTCAAATGATTTTTTGCATCAGTTGAAACAATCATATGGTTTTTATCTTTCTTTTTGTTAATATGGTGTACTATATTCATGGTTTTGCATATGTTGAACCACCCTTGCATCCCTGGAATAAAGCCTACCTGGTCATGATGAATAACCTTTTTTATATGCTGTTGAATATGGTTACAAGTATCTTGTGGAGAATTTTTGTATCTATATTCATCAGGGATATAGGTCTGTCGTTTTCCTTTTTTGTCATATCCTTATCCGTTTTGGGAATGAGGGTAATGGGAGCTTCATAGAATAAATTTGGAAGGGTTCCTTCCTTTTGTATCTCTAGAAACAATGTGAGTAGAATGGAAGTTACCTCTTCTTTAAAAGTTTTGTGAGATTTGGCAGTGATGCCATCAAAGCCTGGACTTTTCTTTGTTGGGAGGTTATTTATCACTGATTCAATCTCATTGCTTGTTATAGGTCTACTCAGGCTTTCTATTTTCTCCTGAGTCTATCTTGGTAGATTATATGTGTCCAGAAATTGGTCCATCTCATTCAGGTTTTCTTCTTCGTTGTCATAGAGTCCCTCATAGTATCCTCTATGTTTTGTATTTCTATTACGTCTATTGTAATGTTGCCTGATTCATTGCAGATTTGACTTATCTGATTCCTTTCTGTCTTCTTCTTGATTAGACTGCCTAATGGTGTGTCAATCTTGTTTTTCTTTTCAAAGAACCAGCTTTTGCTTTCATTTATTTTCTATATAGTATGCTTATTTTCATTTCATTTTATTTTATTATTTTTTTTGGAGAAGTTTTTGCTATAGGGCACATATGCTCACCAGAAAGACAGAGAGAGACAGAGAGACAGAAAGTGAGAAATCGCCCCCAGGGGGATGGCCATGCCACAATCCCTTCTCCTCTATTCTCCTCTCAGGATCTTGTAGAATTTATTTTAGAGGTATTGATGTCAATGTTTCTTCCCTATTGCAATTGTCCTCAATACCGTCTTCTTTGCCATTAACTTGATTGTGTGCAATTTTCATTTGACATGATTCATATTAATTCATCTTACTTATTTATTAATTCATCTTACCCTCTCATCTTATTCCAAGTTTAATCTTTTTCTTATTTTCAAATTTTCTACTTTCCATCCCTTGTGGCTCAAGTCTCTAAACAAACATTTGCAATGTTCCTGAATCCTTTCTGACTGGGAATTCAGAGCAAGAGCTTTCCCCACTGCTGGGATGTTGAGTTTAAACAACCAAGCCCAGGACTCGAACCACAGTCGACTACATGGGGGGTCCAGTGACATAGCCATTATGCCAACTGCTGGTCCCAGGCCTTTTTCTTTTCATTTGGCAATCAGTGGAAAATAGAATGACTGAAAATAAACACTAGTGCTCTAGCTACCATGTAGACAGAGACCCATTGAGGAACACAGGAAAGGCACCCCTACATCCTTTTTCGAGATCTATTTTTTTGTTATTGCTTCTTCTTTAAAATTTACACTTAGATTTACATTTAATCACTGTATATCTTTTAAACATACAAAATTGTTTTTCTCAGCATGAATATGGGGCATATCAGTTAAATCAAAGATATACATTACATCAACAGATAACTTTTCATTTTTGTGTCTGATAAATACTTCTCTTTCTTTTCTCCCCAATACACTCTCCACACCTCCAATACCTACCCTCTCCTAGACTGTCTCTAGCATCAAAAGTTATCCTCCCTGCCACTCTACCCTCCAATCTTTCTGTTTTTGCCAAAGAGCACAGATATTCAGTGTATATTAAGGGGGGGGGGGCATACAATGCCTGTCTTTCATAGTCTGGTTTGCATTGCTTAGCATTCAATCTTCCATATTGGTTCACTTTTGATCAATTGTCAGGCTCTCACTGTTTTTATGGCTGAGTAGAATACCATACTGTATAAGGACCACAATTTGTCAATCCATTCATTAGTTCTTAAGCATTTGGATTGAGTCCATGTCTTGGCAATTGTGAATAATGCTGCAATAAACATGGAAGTACAAGTGCTTTTACGAACAAGTGTTTTTCTAGTCTTTGGATACATATCCAGCTTATCCTCTATCTTTTTATAGAGTTCCATAAGTCATGAGTGTTTTACTGTTTAGTCTTCAGGTCTGTTTCCTTTTGTGTTGACCTCTCTGAAATCTTTGGGTTTGGAGGTACCAAGATTATTTTATAGTGTGAGAGGAGACTTCACCTTTGGATGTAGGGTAACTAATGAGTCACTGGCAATAGACACAATTGTTATAATGAATGGTTATTACTAGGGCTAGAAAACTCCAATTCTCTTTTCTTTTTTTAAGTTTTTGCGGTTTAGAGTACCATAGATTTCTAATACAGGGCATGTATAGCTAAGGCATGTATGCTTGCTGGAGAGAGAGAGAGACATAGAAGGAAAGTGAGAAATCACTCACCATGGCAGTGGCCATGTTGCAATCCCCTCACTTCCATTCTCTCTCAGGACTTTGGGCATGCATGGACACATGCCCGCAGTGAATTTTAAGCCACTAGGTCTGGGACTTGGACCACAGCTGGTCATGTGTGAGTCCAGCAACTTAACCACTATGCCACGCCTTGGCTCTCCAAGTTTCTATACATTGCATTTCCTTTTTTTCTTCTCAGTTTTCTTATAACATCTAATCACTCTGTTTTCTTCTCATTTATGTGAGGAAGCCTCCAATGTCTGACTTGATCACACTGACAGGAAGTGGCAATTTGTTACAAAAACTAGTGGGCAAGGTTGGTCCAGGGATTCCTGGAGCAAAAGCAACTTATCTGTATACAATGAGCAGATTCCTGAATTCTGTCCTAGGCCTGTCTGTATACGTTCTTTTTTTTTCCTTAAAAATTATTTAATTTAGCTTTATTTATTATATTTATTGTATTTATTTATGTTAATTTGACCAGAGAGAGACAGAGAGAGAGGAAGAGAAAGTGAGAAAGCTGCCAGGTCAGGACTCCAACCCTGGTCGGCCATGTGGGAGTCCAGCGCCCTTTACCAACATGCCAGCTTCTGGCCCCTACATACTTTTTTATATCATGTTATAGGAATTGCCTATAATTACATAAAGAATCCTGTCCAATTAATTTTCAAATTTAATACTACTACAATCAAATTAGTGGTAGCTTTTTTATAGAAACAGAAAAAAACTTCATAACATTTGTCTGGAATCATAAAAAGCCCCATATTGCCAAGACAAAACTGTACAAAAACTCTACCTGACCTCAAGCATATTACAAATCTGTGGTACTCAGAACAGCACAGTACTGGCACAAAAACAAGCATGTAGACCAATGGGAAAGAATGCAGAATCTATAAATGAGTCCCCAAACGTACAGCCAACTGATTTTTGACAAAGGGCACAGAAATTCCAATGAAGAAAAGAACACCTTTTCTGCAGTTGGGGCTGGAAGAACAGGATGTCCACATACTGGAAAAGATAACTGGACCCTTATCTCCCATCATTAACAAAAAGATACTGAAAATGGATTGAAGTTCTAAATAGAAAGCTTCTCTCTACAAAACTACTTGTAGAAAACGCAAGAAAAACATGTGAAGACACTGGAGTAAGCAAAGATTTCCTCTTTTTCTATTTTTAGTATCACAACCCCAGCTCTTTTTTAGTTCCCATTTGCATGGAAAACTTTTTTCCACCCCTTCACTTTCAGTCTCTTTATGTCTTTATCCATGAGAAGGGTTTTCTGTAGGCAATAGAAAAAGGGATTCTGTGAGGTTTGTTTGTTTGTTTGTTGTTTTATCCATTCAGCGAGTCTGTGTCTCTTGATTGGAGAATTTAATCCATTCACATTCAATGTTATTATCGATGTTACTGATTGTGTCTGGACCTTTAAGTTGGCCATTGTCTTAGCTGCCTTTTATTTCTTTGTTTCTGTCTCTTAATTCTTTTTTTTTTTTTTGAGAGGTTTTTCACTACAGGACACGTGCACTTGCCAGACAGACAGAGAGAGACATAGAGACAGAAAGCAAGAAATCATCCCTCAGGGAGGATGGTCACACCACAATCCCTTCTCCTCCATTCTCCTCTCGGGATCTTGGGCACGCATGCACACGCGCCTGGCATGTGTTTTAAGCCACTGGGTCCAGGACGTGAACCACGGTCGACTACGTGAGAGTCCAGCGACATAGCCATTACGCTAACTGCTGGTTCCTGTCTGTTAATTCTTTAGTTTTCCTGGATCAGTACTTTCTTCGGGTTTCTTGAAGAGCTGGTCTGGTGCTGGCGTATTCTTTCAGGTTTCGTTTGAGTAGGCTTTAATCTTTTCTTTTCCCATATAAAGGATAGTCTTGAAGGATATAATAATCTTGGTTGAAATTGTTTCTCTCTTAACACTTTCAATACATCTTCCCATTCTTTCCTTGCTTGCATCGTTTCCACTGAGAGGTCGAGTGTTAGCCTGATGACATGGCCTTTGTTAAGTCACTTTTCCTTTCTCTCTTACCAGTTTTTCTGTCATGTCTTTCTCTGTGGTCTTGGAGAGTCTGGCTAAGGTGTGCTTTTGGGAAGATCTTCTGGGATTGAGTCTATTTGGTTTCCTTTGTATTTCTTGGATCTGGATGCCTGAGTGCCTCTAGACTTGGGTAATTTTCTTCCAGTATTTCATGAAATAGATTTTCCATGCCATTATTAGTTTCTTCACTTTCTGGGATGCCAATTATTCTGATGTATGGGCACTTTATGGAATCTAGTATTTCTTGTATTTTATCCTCATTTTTGTTGTTGTTGTTGTTGTTATTTTCTCTATCTTTTTGGTGTTTTTTTTCTAGGTCAGAGGTTTTATCATCAACATCAGAGATTCAATCTTCAGCATGGTCTGATCGACTTTAATACTTTCAAGAGAGTTTTTGATTTTCTCTATTACAGACTTGACCCCTAATAGCTCCATCTGATTCTTTCTCAGGGTGTCCATTTCTTCTGTCATATCGTGGAAGAACTTCCTAACCTCCTGAGGTTTGTTGTCTCTTTTCTATTCCAACTCATTGAATCTGTTCACCATAAACGTTCTAAATTCTTTACCTGACATTTTGGTAACATCCTCAGATTTTAGGAGAGATGGAGGGAAGTCACTCCATTTTTTTGATGGAGACATATTTCTTGGTTTATTCAGACCTGAGGCTCTTCTACTTCTAGCCATTGCAAGATGTATTCCATTTTGAATACCTCTTAGGAGCAAGAGTGCTTCCCTTTAGCTGTGAATTAATGTATGTGGAAGTCTCTCTTCTGTTGTGTTTAGCAATGTGGTCTCAAGGGGTGTACTCTATTCAAGTGTCTGAAGAGTAGTATCCCAGTATTCACAGGTGGTTCAGTACAAGGGGGGGATCCTAAGGGACCTTATAAAACTAGGGAATTTCGGGAACCAGCAGTTAGCATAATGGCTATGTCGCTGGACTCCCACGTGGTCGACCGCGGTTCGTGTCCCGGACCCGGTGGCTTAAAACTCACGCCGGGCGCGTGTGTGTGTGTGCCCAAGATCCCGAGAGGAGAATGGAGGAGAAGGGATTGCGGCATGACCATCCTCCCTGGGGGGTGATTTCTCGCTTTCTGTCTCTATGTCTCTCTCTGTCTGGCGAGCGCACGCATCCTACAGTGAAAATCTCTCCAAAAAAAAAAAAAAAACTAGGGAATTTCAGAACTATGATTCTAGAGCTGTCTAATGCCCCTGAGAGGATGGAGAATGAGGAAAAGAGAATAATGTTGGAGGAAAGAAAAAAATATATACAGGGGATTAAAAGTACCAGGTACCAAAAGATGGAACTGAGGCACTCCTGGAGGGCAAATGTCTCTCTGTGGGACAAGTGAGATGAGAGAGATAGGGAATTACCCAAACAAAAAGGCAGAGCAGAAAAAAAAAGGGGGGGGGAACCCTTCTTACCCCTCTAGGGAAGGGGGGTCCTGGACTTGAGCACTTGGAAGTGAAGTGGGGGCAGTGGCACCACTGACTCAGTCTCCCTTGGTGGCCAGGTACTGAGAGATGGAAGTGGGGCACTCCTGGAGAGCAAAGGCCTCTCTATATAGGGAACAAGGGTACTGGACTTGGGAGCTTGGAAGTGGGATGGGGGCAGTGGTGCTACTGCCTCAGTTTCCCTTGGTGGCCAGGTACCGAGTGCTGTGTATGTTTTGGTTTTTGCTATAGGGCACATGTGCTTGACCAAGAGAAAGAGACAGATAACAAGAAATCACCCCCACACACACACACACACCCAGGGCGATAGCCATGCCACAATCCCTTCTCCTTCATTCTCCTCTCAGGATTCTGGGCACACACACACACACACACACACACACACATATCCCCAAAGTGAGTTCTAAGACTTAAACCATGGCTGACCACGTGTAAGTCCTACAACATACCCATTACACCATCTGCTGGTCTCAGTAATGCTTATATTAAATAGCTTGATGGAACCATTCCGGAAAGTATACATATTTAAAACGTGCTCCACGTGATAAATTTATATAATTTCTATTTGTCCATAAAAATAGTATTGATTTGTATGCTGTGTAGATCTATGGTGATTACATGTAAAAAAAAAAGTTTAAAATAATAATAAAATACCTAAAGACTAAAAAACTGCATTTTTTAGAAAATCTTTGTCTCACTATACATTCTGCAACTATGTATCAATATTCATCACCTCATTGATGTTTTTAACTGGACAGTTTTTTAACAAGTATGATAAAATCCTACGCTTATAAAAATGGCATTGAAATTGTGTTCATATTGAAAACTTCTGTTCTTTTGTAGTATTACTACCTTCCAATACAGGCTCCATCATCAAGAACCATGTGTTTTCAACTGATTGTCTTGTAGTTAAGTATACCGACAGTATAAAATACCTAAAAGCAAAAATTACGTTTTACACATTTATGGCCAGTCCACCTATGATAGCATTCTTTGAAGTTCCTTTCATTAAATACCACCATTGAGATCCTTTTTAAATAGTATATGAAAGAATAACACAAATAATTTTCTTAAAATTTTTGTGGGTTTATTTTCCGTTTCTTTATACATTTTTTTCTTATTTTTTATATTCAATCACTATGCATTTCTACAGCACATGAAAATGTGAGAATACATATGATAATATTTTTGACTGAGACAGTGAATTCATGCTGGGAAAACCCTAGATTCTTTTTAGAAAGAGCAACTGTGTATTGTTTGCTTATGCTTCAATCTGCTATCTACCTGGTTCCACTAAAAATATAATCGTTTTGATTTGTGCAAAACCTCAAAACCCTAAGTTGAAAATGTTTGGTAACAACAAGCATCTTGATAATACTTAAAAGCAAACAGTACACATGTAGCTTATGATATGAGTCTTTGGGAAATGGTTCTCTCTGAAGAAGAAGAGAATATTTTCCTGCTTTCATGACTGATCTATGTGTCTCAATTTATATCCTGCTTTATTTCATTTTGTATTTTAAGTGTTAATATTTTAATAAAGAGAGAAATACTAATGAGGAAATGCAAACTTCAGCAATATTATCATACGTGAGAAATTACATTTTAAAATTTCTTCATGACTATTTCAAATATATTTTCAAATTGAACTTTTTTGGTTTAAATAAGTTGTCTTATAAAATGAAAATATTCTGGGACATAATGGATATGTAGCTGGACTCCCTCATGACTGACCACAGGCCAAATCCTATATCTGGTGGCTTGAAACTCACACTGGGTGCGTATGTGTTGGTGCCCAAGATTCCAGGAGGAGAATGGAGGAGAAGACATTGTGGCATGGTCACCCCCTAGAGGATGATTTCTCACTTTCCCCCTCATTATCTCTGTTAGTCTCTCTGGAGAGTGCATGTGACTTATGTTTAAAAAAAAAAACTCAGAAAAAAAGCAACAAACAGTACCAAATAATACAAACTAAAAAATAAAATGCTTCCTTTATTCAGTGTTAGACCTCCCTGCCCTTTCGAGAAAAAAACACTCCTGACAGTTCATATTCTTCCGCAAATGTTTTATGAATGTATTTTGTTTACCTAAATGAGTTCATTATATATATTTTTCAACATTACTTTTCCAAAATAGTAGTTAAGAAATATTTTTTAAGTTTTTTTTTTTTTTTTGGAGAGATTTTCACTGTAGGGCGCGTGCGCTCGCCAGAGAGACAGAGAGAGACAGAGAGACAGAAAGCGAGAAATCACCCTCCAGGGGGGATGGTCACGCCGCAATCCCTTCTCCTCCATTCTCCTCTCGGGATCTTGGGCACGCACGCACACGCGCCCGGCGTGAGTTTTAAGTCACCGGGTCCAGGACGTGAACCGCGGTCGACTACGTGGGAGTCCAGCGACATAGCCAT
>AAPY01710245.1:0-10786 GCA_000181375.1 Tupaia belangeri
TTCTGGGCTAGCAGAAGGGGAGTTTACAATACAAGGGTCGGGCTTCTGTAGTGGTAAACTAGCTTGCCAGACTAGTTTGCAAATGGCTCGGGCTTCCTGCAAGGTGTTAACAAATTACCCCAGGTTTCCACAACTTCAGCAGCATCTGCTTTAGTACAGAAGCGAAAGAGGCAAAGGTTAGACTTTATCTTTGTAAGATAGGATAATCTAATTTTATTCTTACAATTCTTTTTGTGAATTTTCTTAAGGATATAACATTAGGATTACAGCCATCTGCAAAAAGCTTCTAGAAAGGCACCAAACAAAGAAATTATTCATGGACAATAAGATTTGAATCAACCGTATTTAATGCTCTGACAAAAATTCATGGCTGATAAAGAAATTTGGTTATATATACCAGTTCAACATAATAACCTATAACATGACTGAGAAATATCCCAGAAAGTCCTGGGAATCTCAAATTATTTTGGATCACAATACACATATAGACTTACAAGTACATAATATATTTTTACATATAATTAAAATATAATGTCAAGAAAATTAGAGTCACTTAATTTGACAATGCTTTCCGTTTTAATCCAACATATAAAAAATAATCCTTATCAATTTAACATATCCATTTTGTGTGTTTCAGGAGCCCTCAGTAAACATCCAAGAGTTTCTTTGAGGTCAAAGATATTCTGTTAGCACTAAAACTAAAGCCAGAAAAAGCTAGTCATGAATTTGCTTCCCTGTTAGATATCCACTATGTAAAATGCAACACATAATGCATAAATACTAGTAGTTTCATTAAACCAACCATATTAAGAGTCCTGCAGGTGGTGTGATGGTAAAAGGTACTGGACTCCCCACATGACTGATGACCGTTGTTCTAGTCTCGGTCCTGGCGGCTTGTTTTCCCACTTCCCCTCTCTCTCGCTCTCTCACTCTGTTCCTCTTTGGTGAAATTTAATTAATTAATTAATTAAAGTTAAATTTTAAAAAATTCTTTAAAAAACCAACCATATTAAGATAAACATGATGTTGACTGATAAATAAAAACCTAGACAAAATATATGTTGGAAACTGTGAAGACACTTATTAATCCTTTTTTTCTTTCATTATATTTGAAGCTGGCTTGTTTACTAAAGTTACATGAATTTGAAAAGCATTTAAACTAAGTTGTATGAGTGCTCTTTTTATAAACCAGATAAAATAGCATTCTTTAAGACCTTGCTCTTCCAGACATATGACATATAGTACATAACATGAAATATTACATGCATGATGCATACATACATCAGGATTATAAGAACCAATATCCCTGGGGTTACTTTAACACCAATACTCTTTCCAGTAACCCACTTTCTTGAAATTTTTAATTATAAACTCAAGAATGGCGGGTTTTAACTTTTTGTTGTTTACACCGTAGGAGTTTTTACAGCACAAATATTCCTGATATTTTCACCCCTTCTAAGCATGATGTTTTCAAAAGGCCCTCTCAGGATTTTTTGTTGTTATTGTTGGAGAGTTCTATGCCATAGTCTCAACCTTCCACAAATGCCACATTGGAATGCTTAAGCATGCATTCTCAAGGACTTCTAAATGAGCTGTTTTGGCCTTTGATGATTTCTAAAAAGGAAAATATGTTCTTTGGTCAGGATGTACCTTGGGGCACTCTGAGACCCTTCTCACCTCCACCCATACCTCCTAGGGTTGCAAGGCAATTCCCAGCAATAGTGTGTCACTGTAGGGATCATCAGTTCTCCAATACCTTGATTCCCCAGCTAGCCTAGGAGTAGCAAGGATAGCAGGACTCAGATTTAAAACAGAGCCAGGGTTTCTCTATAGAGCACAGGTAAAATGCAAGATGGGAAGTAGCAGAAAAATCTCTGAAACAATGACACTGAAGAGGTAGCTGAGTTGGACCCAAGGGAGGATGGGGCTCTCAGCCACATAGAGGTGAACTAGCAGAAGGTGGACTGGGGCCCTGGCAGACTCCTCTCAATGGTAGAGGAAATGGGTTAGCACAAGAACCTGTAAAGTCCTGTGAAGAATCCTGCAGGCATGTCTACCCAAATTGCTTGCTAACAAAGAATGCAGTCCTTAGGCCATAATACAAGATGATATAGAATCTGCAATGCCTCCTTTCCTAGGATTTTCCTTTCCAGAAACAAAGGACCCAGCTTCTGAGAACAGGGAGGTTTGCCCATCATAAAAAGAGGAGTGGCCCTTCCCTACTTTACCACCCAGATGGTGATATAAGACAAACAAGGGATGTGTGTCCCTTCTCATTAGCCCATGATGGTCTTCACAACTTTCTCCAAAAATAAAGGACCTCACCTTCTAGAACAGAGGGGCCTGCGAGTCATGAGAGGAGCCATCTCTTTACCCCCTTCTCCCTATTTTTCTTTTTTTTCTTTCATCCTCCCATATGATTGTGAGACAGACAAAGAGTGGGTACTCCCCTCCAAAGAGGAGGCCTATCAGGTGCCTGCCTGGCTGTGCCCCGCACAGGGACCTTAGGGAGCTTTTTACCTTTGGTAAATGGCTATAAACCCACCATCAGATCAACCATGCAAGGAGGATCAGTGACCCCCAGCATCTATTTTATGTTCTGGTTATGTGAGGACTCTATGGAACCATAGGTTTGGGCCCACTAAGACTCTGGAGCTGAGGCTGTGGAGTCAGAAACAGTCACTCTATCATTCATCATTCATTTCAGAAGCTGTGACATTCTCTCCCCTAGAGTACACTCTTTTTACAATGAGAATAATGGTTAAAGAAAAAGGAAAATAAAATGAAGATCAAAGAGGGCCCCCTACCAGATGCTGAAGTAGGGGAGAAAACAAAAATGGCAAGTGGGCCCTGGACCCTGTCCAGGGCATGCTTCCAGCACCAAACACACTCTTCAGCCACAGGAAATTTAGTCCCAGGAAAAGTTCTACTTGTCTAAGACTGTCCATCTGAGACTAAGCGATGCCACTCCTTACAAGGATAGAATAAAGAGGGGTCCTAAAGAGAAGAGGACTAAAGGAGCCCAGAAAACAGGCTCCCTACAAGATGCTGAAATAGAAAGGAAAGCAGGAGTGGTAAGTGGGCCCTGGACCCCATCCAGGGGGTGCTTTCAGCACCAAACATACTCTCTGTTAGTCATGAAAAATTCAGTCCCAGGTAAAGGTCTACCCCTCTGGAATTACCCGTCTGAGACTGAGCAATGCCACTCCTTGAAACTGCTAGGCTTCAACCTAAGGAAGGACTTAGACTCCTGATCTAGGAATCTAGATTGTTGGGTTCAATCCAAGGAGGTACTTGAACCCCAATCCAGAAACCTAGACTTCCAGGCATACTTGGTGGAATCTGAGTAGGGCCCAAAACTCGCATCCAGTGCACATTGGCTTCTACCTAAGGAAGGACTCCAAACCCCCATCTAGCAACCCAGATTGTGGGGTACAATCCAAAGAGGGACTTGAACCTCTGGTCCAGCAAGCTGAATTGCCAGACACGTATCTGCCTTAGGAACCAATATCCAGGAGGCATCTCCAGTGCCGACCACATACTCACCACAAACAAGCCACCGGTCCAAAAGAAAAGTCACAGACAGACAGGAAAGGTTCAAGAGATAGGAAGGCACGTTCAGACAACATTTTAGACTCCACAAAAATTTTGTGGGAATGGTGGCCTTCCTCAAGCAGCTGACAAATGACCTGAAGGGGATCTCTAGGGTCCTGAGGGAAATCAGGGAGTGTCTCCTGAGAGCACCACAGGTTCCCAGCTGCCGCCTGGGCAAGGCCTCCCTCCTCAAGTCAGATGCCTCACTCAAGAACCGATAGATACAGATCTTGCTAGGGCCTCCAAGTGTTACGGTCTAATTAGAGAGAAATAAGAGGACATCCAAACATAGCCAATAATTGCAGTCTTTATTGATTAAGTCAGCAGCATGGTGGGGGGGAGCAACTTATGTCTCTCAAAAACCCCACATTCCTGAGTGCACAGAGATGGGGGCTTTTGAAGGTGAAAACTACATTAGAGTAGACAGGGAGAGGCGACAAGGGGAAGGAGTAGAGATTCCTGTGCATAAGCAATAACAGAAGCCAGATCAAGCAGGTTAATAATCCCTAGACAATCAGTATATGTTAAATGGAGATATACAATGTCTGTTTCATAGCCTGACTTGAATGTATAAATAATAATAATAATAAATTTAAAAAGTAAAATATATGAGAAAAGAAATAATATTCAAATAGAGGAAATGTATATGTGTACCTATTCTTCTGTGTAACTTTTTATGAGACCTAATGCTATTTAGGTTGCAAATTACACACAGGAAAAAGAAGTGCATTCAAGCTGAAAAAAAAAAATCTCTAGGTCTTTGCTTAAACAGATGGAATCTTAATGATCTCCATGGCTCAGGGCAAGGGGTTTGGCAATTCATTATTATATCTTAAGGTAGGGAGTTTGGGGTTATTTAGCAAAAATAGTAGGAATGTTAATCACTGTTTACTCCAGGCAAAAGGAGAAAGCAAGTTTCCAATATAGAGGAGTTCAAAATGGAGGTCTGCTTTATCACCGGATAATTTTGGATGTGGAGAATTAGGGGTTGACTGTGAGGACAAAGAAAGATGATGGGGTTCTGTGCAGAGGGAAGATGGGAGATTTTTAGGGCTGCAAGACCCCTGGCCAGGACTTCTTACATCAGGGGGGGCGGTGGCTGAGAGGCAGGAGGATGTGGAGGGAAAGGAGCAGTGGAAGCAGGCTTGTCCCTCCCCTGGCCAGGTTGCCCATCTCCTTTCAGGGTCCAGACACACCCCCAGAGCCTTCTGCCCACTGCAGCCAGGCAGCAGCCAGTGGAAAAGTGCAATGTGAGGGTCTGCTGCCTTGCTGGGTGAGGTGGGGCTGAGAACTGAGCTTTGTAAATCTTCCTGGGGATTGCCTCTGAGAGCAGGGTGTGGCAAGCAGAAAGGCTGGCAGTAGCAGCACCGCCCTGCAGAGCCTTCAGGTGCCCCCTTCCCTTTGAGGCCTCCAAGCAGCAGACTGGGGGAAACGCACTGTTGATTAGCTGCTGTGGTCACTGTCCTGCGAGCCCGGCTTTCAAACCCTCCCAAAGGTCGTCCCCTCCAGACCCAGAAGGTTCTCACCCACTCTCAGGACTCTGCTCCAGAATTTCATCCTGTGAAACTGCCCCATTTCTAGAATCCCATTCTGAACTGAAAACATCTCAGGCGCCTACGGCGTCAAGTTCCATTTTGTATGGTGTCCTTAGGGTGAGATCTCACCCTTCCTCCTAGTAGATGTGAGATACTCGCCCCACCCTGAGAAGGAAGCCACCAGCAAGCACTTTGGAACAGCATACTACTTCTGCCATTGGAAGCCTGGAGTCTTCATCTGGAGGCACAAAAAGCAGTCATCATGGCGATTTCGTGGCCTTGGCTCGGCGGCTATTACGTCGATATTAATTAGGAGTTTCATCAGTTCAGGAGACAAACTGGGTGTCTGTTTCACCTGCACCATCTAGAATGCTGTCTTCTAAGGTTTCCAGCCAGTCCTACAGATACCGAGCTGAGAAGTTCATCTGTAGTCTCCTGAGCTGGTTCGCGACTTGTGATCCTTTTGAAGAAACGGAATTTCTGAATGGTCTTCGCAACAGCCAGTTTTGTAAAAGGGAAACTGTACTTCTTACAAGTGTGCTGATAAGAGACTCCATGAACAGGTCCAGGATCTCCTTCACTGGTTCCATGTCCACAGGTATGAATTGGTCTGCTAGAAATTCCCATATCTTCCGTGCGAGGAAATGAGCCAATCAATCCAGGAACATTTCCCTGGTGCGGTTCCTCAAGAAAGATATAAATGAGGACCGGGCAAATGGAGGACATGCCCTTTGGTTTTTAGTCCAAGGTATGAACGGTCTTGCTTTTGGAGACTCACCTTCTATAGCAAAGTATGACATATGCCAGAAGCCCATCATAGGACAGGAAGTGACCAATGAGCATGTGTCACGGTAAACAGCTGTGTTTTCAACCCAGGATGCTGCCCCCCAAACAGATCAGACCAGTGGCCTTGTTGCAGAATCCTGCAAATGTCAGAGGCAGAGAGAGGCCAGGGGACCCCTGTACCAGTGCCAGGGAAGCATGAGGAGGAGCCACCAAGGGAACAAGACTTTACCGCAATCTCAAGCACCAGAGTGGAAAAGGATAGTTACGTGAAAAGGTTTTGTGTGTGAAACTGAAAGAGTCTGAAATTCCTCTGTGGTCGGCTAAAGAAGGACCCTTGAAATAGTTGGGAGCACTTCCCCATGACCCGCGAAAGTTACTTTCTCTGGTAGATGGGTTTTTGCAAAGTCAGTTTGAGAGTGAGAGTAGTTAGACAATTATTACAATTCTCCAGACAAGAAAGGAAGTTGGCATGAGTTAGGAAAACAACAGAGGGCAAACAAGGTCAGCTTCCTGTGTGCTATTTGGTCCTTGCACACACTGGGTGACGCCCATCCTCATGGGCGAGGACGAGGCGCTTTTCTCAGCGTACCCATGCAAAGGCTAACTCATGAGGAAACACACTCGGAAATAATGTTTATCCAAATACCTAGTATTTGATGGTACACGTAATATTATCACTAACAGAATAAGCTCAGTGCAGGCTGATATCCACACATGGCTTCTGCAAGGATTTGAAAAGCCCAGCTGGCAACCAGGGCAGCCAATTAGCCGCGCGCTTTTCCAGTGGTTGCTGTGGGTGAGGTGCGCTGAGAGCCTCCGCCTGGCTCAGCTTGCGCCTGCCGCCCCCTTCCTTCAAGGCTCTCCTGACTCTCCTCCCACCCCACCAGGATTTGCAAAATCAAGTTCAGGATTACCCCCACCCCCAGAGCTGCAGCCAATGAGGAGCGCGCACTTTTCCTGCTGTAGAGGAGTGGCTGCCACCCGAACCGCTCTCGGTGGGAGTCAGCGCCTGGCGCTCAGAGCCCTCCGCTGTCCGCTTCTGACCTGTCCCTCCTGCCTCCGGGTCTGGTTGTGGGAGAGGATTTGAAAAGTCAGCCCGTCGGGGAGCAGCCAATCAGCGGCATTCCTGTCTCAAGGCTGCTGTTTGCGGTCTCCCGGCTGAACGCAGCTGGCAGAGTTCGCTCAGTTTGCAGTGCCTGACTCAGGTGGCGCTGCGCTAGCTGCGGGTCCCCCGGCTCTCGGCCCTCCTACCTCTGGGCATGGGGTTGCTGGCAGAGCAACTGCAGCGTCCCAGTGGTCTACGACGGAAGCCCTGGGCTGGGTGAAATTTAGCATTGAATAAGTCCTAGCTATTCAGAAAGCTGTCCAGTGCATAAAGATGAAACAGTCGCCAGAAGTCCTTGGTGATACAAACAGAAAGACTCAGGAACCAGAAGATGGCGTAATGGTTACGTCGTTGGGCTCCCACATGGCTGACCACAGGTTCTAGTACTGGGCTGGGGGAGGGGATTGTTGAAACACACAGGGTGCGTGCCTGGGTGCCCAAAATCCCAGGAGAGAATGCAGGAAAAGGGATTGCAGTGTGGTCATACCCTCTGGGAGGGTAATTTTTTTGCTTTCTGTCTCTCTGAATCTCTGGCGAGCGCGTGCACCCTATAGCAAAAAATTTCTCTAAAAAAAAAAAAAGAAAAATAAAAAAAAAGAACGAAAGAAAGATTCAGAATTGTGAAGAAAATAACGAATGTTTATTCTTCAGCAAAACAGATTCCATGGATTTAATGACGGGCCTGGTGCTCCTAATGCCTAATTATGCTTCTTAAAAAAAGATTTATTTATTTAGAGGCCAGCAGGGGGCATGGTGGTGGGGTCTCTGGACTCACTCATGGCCCACCGTGGTTGGAGTCTGAGGACTCAGTGGCTTGAAACTCATGCTGGGTGCCTATGCTTGTGTGTCCAGAGTCCCAAGAGAAGAATAGAGAAGTGATTACCTAGTAGGTATCCACCCCTAGGAGGGTGATTTCTCACTTTCTTTTTCTGTCTCTGGCAAGTGCATGCACCCTATAGCAAAAATCTCTAAACAGACAAAAATGGATTACTTTATTATTATTATTATTATTATTATTATTATTATTATTATTATTATTATTATTATTTTAGTGTGTTATATGGCATGTGTGCTCACTAAAGAGAGAAAGTGAGAAAGCAAGGCACCTGGTCTGGTACTTAGTCCACAGTGGACCATATGGGAATCCAGCACCTTTACCCTCAGGCCACCTACTGCCAATTGCATTTTGAGTCCCAGGAACTGACCAGTCCTTTGGGTCACCACCTAATGCTATAGTACTGAAAATGACTGTCCAGGAATTAAACAGAAAATCACCCACATAGGCATGAATAGGAAACCTCTGAAGGTGAGAAGGAACAAGAAGAGGAGCATAACCCCCGACTGCTTTCTGGAGCAGGGGCTAGCGGAAGCTATTCTAACATCCACGATTTCACCTCCTTTAGATAAAAAGATTCCAGTTCAGAAAGAGCCTTGTCCAAACACTGGCAGAGACAAAGACCCCTGTGGAACTATGACGTGGGAGATTTGATGTGTTCCAAAGTGTTGGGTCTAGCTTGCTTATTTCTAGAAGTCACAACTGTGCCTCCACCTAGATCAAGGGGATGTTCTTAAGGGAAGGACTGTGACCTCCTGGCCCTGGGAGGATGCAGGGTGCCAGACTGACACTGCTGGCAGGTGTCTGTGGCTCAGTGGACAATGCTGGAGGGAGCTCACTGAACTGAGGACCCTCTGGCTGGTCAGGTTGGCTGTGGCATGCGTTGTGCCGATGATCGGGTGGTGACTGGCTACTTCACTGCTCACTGTGTGTGGGCCTGCCTCTTTATGACATTGTCTTTGTGGCCAGTCCATGCAGGGTGAGGATTCAGGGTGACAAAAGCCTTCTACAAGTCGTTTGATGAATAGTCCCAGAATAAATCACTGGGGGCTGGTGGGTGGCATAGTGGTTGGGGCACTGGTCTTCTATGTTTCTATTTCCCTCACATGGCTGACCTGGGTTCAAGTCCCAGACCTGCTGGCTTGCTTTCTCATCCTCTCTCTCTGTCTCTCTCAGGTCAAATTGAAAAATACTAATAATAAATTTAAAGCCCTCTCTTCCTTTCTCTGCCAGCGTGGTGTGTCTAGGCCAATCGTTTCTTTGCCGTATCTTCTCATAAGACTTTCAGAATCTAACAGTTTCTGGCCAAAAAACAGAAGCAAAATCTTCCCATTCCCCAATGAATTTAAATGAAAATTGGTAATAAAATCAGGTACGACTCCAAGAGGAGACACTGGAGAAGAACTGTGGTCACTATGGTCTTGCCACATCAAGCTGAAAATGGTCACCACTGCCTGGACACTTGAGGGTGTTTCATGGGGAAAAAATGATGCTTCACTTTGTTCCTAAGTTCTACATTGCTAGGCTGGTTCAGACCTTCTGTTTGAAAAAGTATTTTTAAATAATGCATTCAAAAATTAAATAAATTTTTTTTTACATTTTAAATGTATTTATTTTAAATTTATTCATTCACTGTATTTCATTGCAGCATACAAAATGAGTTTTCCCATCCAGAATACACTGTATATTGGCTCAATCAAGGATATTACCATACATACTATCTTCTACAAATAATTTTCCATTTCGTGTTTCTTACATAGTTATTGTTTTTCCCTTGATTCTCTCCCTCTCACCCTGTGCCATTTCTCACTCTCCTCCCACATTGTCTCTGGTATCCACAGTTGCTTTCCATGTTTCCTCCCCACACAGACATTTTAGTAATTCACAAAAGATCTTAATTAAACTAAATACTTTCAATAGAGAGTACAGTTAATTTAAACATATCTATGAAAACATTTCCGACCTTAGACATAAATCTGTGAGTAGGATGAACAACTATGAGTAGCACTAGTGGAGGCTATTCCATACTGTGGTCATAAGTAGGTAGGTGTTTTTTTAATTATTTTTGGTTTCCTGTTTTTATGTATTTTAAAATTTCATGAGAAGCAGTTTTAGCTTTACTAAATCAAAATCAAGGGACTAGTGGATGGCCTGACGTTAACATCGCTGGACTATCATTCATGCTTCAAGTCCTGGACCTAGCAGCTTAAAAACTCACACCAGTGCATGCCTGCCCCAAATCCTGAGAGGACAGTGGTGCAGAAGGTATTGGGGTGTGTCCATCTCCCATGGGTCACGATATCTTGCTTCCTGTCTCTCTGTCTCTCCTGTGTGTGCATCATGCACCCTATAGCAACACTCTCTTTAATAAATTAATTAATAAAAAACAAAAAAAAGTTAAGAAAAAATTGCTTAAAACTTAAAGCCAGGAAAGAGGTTAGGATTCTGTTCGAACAGCAGGTAGATACTAAAAATTCAAAAACAGATATGGACAAAGCTAAAATGTAGCAACAAGTGCTCTGTAATTTTCTTCTGAAACATTTTTTTTCTCTCTCTATTCCCCCTTTTAGTAAAGAGAGGCATAAACTAACTTATTTGAAAGACAAAAAACAAACATAAAAAAACACTTTAGGTTCAGTTCCATGTGTTATTTGCACAAAGCTCCATAAGAATACTAAGTGACATAATTGGCTTTGCTGGAATTTCAGATTAGACTCTTTAAAAAGCCTCCCAAGGCTACTGAGCCAAGTCAGAAATTCACCATCTGACTGTGCCTTTAAGTACCTGTCCTTGAGAGACTTTTGGGCTTGTCAGGAAGTGACCTTCTTTACTTACATGCCAGACAAAACTGTTTATAGTACCAGGCAATCTTTCCCAGAGCTTCTGTTGGCTTTCTTGAGACCAGTCTTAGTTCCTTAGCTTTCTGGTCAC
>AAPY01710247.1:0-17099 GCA_000181375.1 Tupaia belangeri
TTTGTAGGGTGCAGAGACCATTATAGGTCGATTTCTCACGTGTGAAGGGCTTCTCCTTGGTTCCAGAGGGTCTCATTTCCTTTGTTTAAATTGCAAATAGTACCTTAAAGTCTTCCTCCCTAACAGACCAGATCTGGGCCCTATCTATTCCCCCATTTCAATGTTCAAGGAAACCACCATGGAAACAGCCATGGTAGCACTTTGGACTTTAGGGGGTCACTTCTGCAGCTGGCAGCTTGTGGTCTTTGTGGGGGTGAGGGACAGCAGAGTTGCTGACATGAAAATGCCAGATCATCATGGTGATTTTGTGACCTACAGCTCAGGGGATGTTGCCACAGGAGTTTCATCAGTTCAGAAAACAAAATGGTGGTGCCTGTTTCTTCTCCAGAAGATGGGAGTCTGTTTCTTCTCCCGAAGATGGCCATCACAATGTGCAGGATTTATAATTAGGAACGTAATGGATAGTCATTGCCAATAATTTACCACGACACACCATCTTTTCAAAAATCATGTGGGATGTTGCCTCCTAAGATTTCCTAATGATCATGCAGAGACCATGGAGCAATCCTGGGCACAATCCTGGGCCAGGTTTGCTGGTCCAATAGAGAGAAAGAGAGCAGGGGAGGCATGCCAGAGAAGTTGCACGGGGTTTTGCAGTTTTTATAAGGGTATAGGGAGGGGGAGTGTTTTAGAGGTAGAAAAAGTCCATGTGTGGTAAAGATTTAGGGGGAGAGCAGACTAGTGTGCCAAGTAACTTCTGGTAATGTGTGCAGAGTAGAGTGCCGTGTGTAAGATAGAGCACATTGCAGAGTAGAGTGCACGTACTCTATCCGGGTTAGATCCAAGTGCAGTGTGGGTCTGATGACAGGGTAGTTCTGGGTTGTATCAGCCGACTAGGGTGTGGAGTCCAACCCCCACATCCAAGCTGCCCAGACCTCTGGCCTAACAATATCACTCTATAACTGATCAGTTAGAAGGGGTTTCTAACATTGAAACACATTAGTTTGAAAGTAAGAGCAATTAGAAGAATGCTGGAGTGCTTGAGGTAAGAAATAATGGTGACATGAACTCAGAAAGCTGCCCTGAGGAAGACAAGCAAGGTTAAATTCAAGATTTTGAAAATGTAGAAGCAATGATAATTGTGGTTAGATTGTGGGCGGCAGAGGGCGGGGGTGGGCATGATCAGAGCATGGAGTTTAGCATGAACCCTGGTTTTGGTCAGTATAAGGTGACCTCATTAAGTAATGTGGTGAGAATGGGGAGAGGAACTTATTTGGAAGAAAGAAATAAAATTTAAACAAGTGCAAAATGATGCATTATGGTCTTTCAAACAGAATTCCCTATGTCTGGTGTGATCTAGGCCTTCCACACGCTGGTGAGGCCCATGCACACCGGGGAGGATACGCTTTGCTCAGTGTACCTGCAAATTCTAAGTCATCTGGAAACACTATCACAACACACTCAGAAATGACGTTTATACAAATATCAGGGCAGCCTGTGTCCTTGACATAGTAGCATAGTATTACCATTATAAAAATAATAAATAAAATCGGGTGCTTGCTGCCCTGCAGTGAACATGGGCTCTTGCCAAGATTTGGAAAGTTGGGTCTGTTGTCCCTGCTAGTGCAGCAGCCAATCAGAGGGGCATGGGGCTGGCAGAGGGTGCAGGGTGGGGTCTGAGCAGGGCTCAAAGTGTACCTGGGTGTGGCTGGGCTGGTCAGTTCCCGTCCACTCCCTTCCAGAACTATCTGCCCTTCAGGTATGGTCTGGGCAAGGATCTGGAAAACTGGGTCCTTGCCCCGCCAGATCCGCAGCCAAAAATCAGCATTAATTTTCTCACGGTTAAAACTGGGCAGCAGTAGGAGACCAGCAGTTGGCTTAATGGCTATGTCACTGGGCTCCCATGTAGTTGACAAGGGTTCGAGTCCCGGATCCGGTGGCTTAAACTCATGCCAGGTGCATGTGTGTGCGTGCCCAGGATCCTGAGAGGAGAATGGAAAAGAAGGGATTGTAGTGTGGCCATTCCCCCGGGGTGGTGAGTTCTCGCTTTCTGTCTCTCTGTCCTTCTGGCAAGCACTCACTCCATATAGTAAAAACATCTCCCCCTCCGAAAGAAAAAAAACAAAAACAAAAACAAAAACAAAACTGGGTAGCAGTGGGCCAGAGAGGCCTTGACAGTGCTCTGAAGACAGCCTGAGCCTAGCCACACTGCTGTCCCTTCCCTGGAACCCCATCCCTACCCTTGCCCTCCAGCCTCTCCAGGGCTACAGCCCTGACTCCAGCCTCAGGGTGGTCACCCATCACAGACACCAGGAAGCTCTGCAACACCACCCTGCAGTGGCTCTGGGCCCAGTGTAATTTACATGCAAATAAAGTTCTCTTTCCATTCAGAAAGTTGTCAAATGCATAAAGGTGAGGCCAGCCCTAGAAATCTTTGGCAACTCAAATGCAAAAACTCAGACCTATGAAGCAAAAGGCAAATGTTAGAAACTCCTCCTCAGCTCAGTTCCTTTAGCAAAGGAGGGAGCCATGTAAAATGTGATGGTGACCATAAGCTTCCCTTCCTTGCAGCTGAGAAGTGGAAAGATCCTGCTTCTGTGAATTTAATGGAGAATCTGGTGCTTATGATGCCCAATTGCGTCTTTGAGTCCCAGGAACCGACCTGTCATTTGGGACACCACCGCATGTCACTCCTACTCTCCAGAGATGAAGCTGAAAATCACCCAAATGGGAAACCTCTCTTTGAATTGTCCACTTGTGGTAAATGTGCCAATGATGTGTCCCAATCAGAAGAAAATAGACAAACCAGAGAAGTAACAGGAAGCAGAGCATAACCCCTGACTGCTTTCTGGAGCAGAGACTAGTGGAAGCAGCTCTAGTGCCCATGATTTCACACCCTTCAGAAAAAGATTCCAGCTCAGAAAGAGCCCTGTCCAAACACTGGCAGAGACAAAGACCCCTGGTGAAATATGACATAGCAGACGTGGTGTGTTCCAAAGTGTTGGGTTCCCTTGGTGTTCTGGCATGCTTTCTGCTCACCCTCTCCTTCACAATGCTGCCAGACTTACAGATTAGGGAAAGAATGCACACCAAAATCACCAGAAGAGAATGGAGAAAGGATTGCAGCATGGCCACCCCCTTAGAGAGTGATTTCTCTTTCCCTCTGTCTGTCTCTGTCTCTCTAGCGAGTGCATGTGCCCTAAGGCAAAGAGCTAACAAAAAAGTGAAATTTAGCCACTATCACATGTGCTGGTTTATGATGTAGTAGCCTTCTGAAAAAATATGCAATGTGTTTGGAAATGTTCAGATACTACTGAAGCTTTGGTTTTCAGTACAGATGTTGGCATGCTCTAGTTTCGAAATGTAGATATTGGATGTATGTTTATCAGTGCCATCCCATTACACAAGTTGCTAATTGTCTGTTAGGAATTTCCTTATACAGGAGGGAAGTAGCTACTTGATCTACTAGAATTTGCATGGTCTTGGTATTATTCACTTATTGTATTTTATTACATTGCCAGTGGGTACATGGGCTCACCAGAGAGAGAGAGAGACTGAGACATAAAGACAGAGGGTGAGGAAGAAAGCATCCTCTCCTCTCCCCCGCAATTAGGGCATAGTCTAAATTCCCCCAAAAAACAGAGCTGATCATTTGAGCAATGATATTTTCCCCCAATGGATACCTCTGTTCTCTTTCATATCATTGTCATTCATCACTAACTTTTTTCCCACATCCAGTTTTACTCTTTGTACATTGTTTTCTGTGAAGGTGCTCAGAACACTGCCATATCATGGTCTCCAGGTCTGATTATCACCGTGTCATGTACACACCAGTCCCATATGACAGTCTTCAGAACATCCAGGTGGGCCAGACCCATCCACAGTGTACTGAGTCATTGTGACTGATTGTCCCTGGACACTATTCTGACTTCCTTGTAAATAAAAACTCTTGCTGATGGATCACTGTGATGCTTTGTGGGGAAATAAATGCACTTACCCTATGGACTCTGCATAGCACACACCACAGCATGTGTTATTAACTACTTTAGAAAAGAAGAAAACCCTGACACAGCAGCAGGTGATGTTTGCAGTAGATATTGCACCTGTCGCTATTTATCTGGATTTTACTGATACAAGACTGTTGAATTAAGTGGGAGTATGAGGGCACCATCACCCAGCACCTTGAAGTCTTTGAGGTGTCCTAATTTCTGCCATTTGCCCCAAGCTCTCTATGCATTTTTATTCTTTTTTAACTTTTTGTTTTTAACTAATTGATTTACGTTCATTCACTGAACATTGTCACAGCATACAAAATGTGATTTCCCATCCAGAAAAAGGAATGGAATTTTGTTTATTCACAAAATTTCTTAAATAATCTAACTACTTTCATTAGCAAGCTCAACTGATATATACATATCTATGAATACATGTCTGACTCTAGGCAGGAAATTCTGAGTAGAATGATTATACTATAACATATGACCTAGCTGATGCTATATAGCTTACTATGATCATTAATTATGTGTTTTTTACTGTATTTTTTTATTTCAAGAAAAGCAGTTTTAAATTTAATAAATCAAGGAAATACTAAGAAACTATGCTTAAAACTTAAAGCCAGGAAACAGGTTGGGATTCTGTTCAAACAGTAGGTACACGAACCTATCGGCAGCTCAAGACAGGACAAAAATCCTTAAAACTGGAAAATAAAGCCTAGAAGAAAATCAGTTATGTTTTAGTTAAAAGTCATAAAATGCTGAAAACCAGCAGTTAGCGTAATGGCTATGTCGCTGGATTCCCACATAGTCGACCGCGGTTCACGTCCCGGACCTGGTGGCTTAAAACTCACGCTGGGCACGTGTGCGTGCGTGCCCAAGATCCCGAGAGGAGAATGGAGGAGAAGGGATTGCGGCGTGACCATCCCCCCTGGGGGGTGATTTCTCGCTTTCTGTCTCTATGTCTCTCTCTGTCTGTCTGGCGAGCGCACACGCCCTATAGTGAAAACCTATCCAAAAAAAAAAAAAAAAAAGTCATAAAATGCTATTTCACCAGTTCAGTCTAATGTACTTAATGTAACTTCTGTTGTGGTTCAATCTTCTTGATTCTTCTTATATTCTGGTATATAATATTCAACTCCAGACTTGGCCTCACGATTAAGTTGGCCATTTTCTTAGTTTTTGAACTCTTATTTCTGTGTGTCTGTATTTAATTTTCCTGGTGTAGCATTCCCTGCAGAACTTCTTGGAGATCTGGTCTGGTACTGGTAAAATCTTTCAGGTTTTGTTTATCTGAGATTGTTCTTGTCTTTTCTTCCCATATGAAAGATAATCTTGCCAGGTACAATATTCTTGGTTGAAATTACTTTTCCCTTAACACTTTGAATATATTTTTCCATTCTTTCCTCACTTGCATTTCTTCTGATGAGAGATCTGCTGTCAACCTAATGAGATACCCTTTGTAGGTAACTTGATGTTTCTCTCTTGCCAGTCTTAGTATCTTGTCTTTGTCTGTGATTTGAATCAATCTGGCTATAATGTGTCTTGGAGAAGATTTTCTTGGGTTGATTCTATTTGGGATCCTTTGTATTTCTTGTGAATGGATCTTTGAATGCCTCTCTAGGTTTGGAACGTTTTCTTCCATGATTTCATGGAATAGATTGTCAATGCCGTTATGAGTCTCTTCCCGTTCTGGGATATCAGTTATCCGAATGTTTGGACACTTGATGATATCTAGTATTTCTCGTATATTATCCTCATTATGGGGAACAATTTTCTCAGTCTTCATGGTGGATTTTTTCTAAGCCAGTGATTCTATTTTCTACATCTGAGATTTGATTTTTGGTAATGGTCTAGTCTGCTTTTAATATTTTCAAGGGAGGTTTTGACTTCCTGTATTATAGTCTTCATCTCTACCAAGTCCGTTTGATTCTTTTTTATAGTGTGAATTTCCTCATTTAGATCTTGCAAGAATTTTTTCACCTCTTGGAGCTCACCAGCTTCTTTTCTCTGCCTCCTCAGCAGTTCATTGTCTCTCTTCTCTTCAATGTCTGTGAGCTTTTTCATCATGAAAATTCTAAATTTTTTATCTGACATTTCAATGAATTTCATCATACTGTCTTAGGGTGAAGAGAATTTATTCTTTTTCCTTGGAGGAGAGGTATTTTCTTGTTTTCCCATATTTCTTGTGACCCTGCAGTTAGTGATATCTAGTCATCTGATAGATGGTGCATTTCTCCCTAATTTTTGTTGTTTGTTTTGGAGAGGTTTTTGCTTTACAGTGCATGCGCTCCCCAGAAAGAGAGAGACAAAGAGATAGAAAGCAAGAAATCACCCCCCAGGGGGATGGCCATGCCACAATCCCTTCTCATCCATTCTCCTCTCAGGATCTTGGGCACGCACGCACATGCACCTGGTATGAGTTTTAAGCTGCCAGGTCTGGGACTCCAACTGCAGTCAACTTCGTGGGAGTTCAGTGATATAACCATTATATCATCTGCTGGTCTCATAAATTCATTTTTATAAAAGATAGCTGGGTTGTAAAACCAAAGTACGTTAAAACTAGGGACCATATAATTTATTATTCACACTGGGATTATTTTGAGAGTAAAAGAGGTGCTATCAATAGTTAAACCAGGGAAGGGGCCAGCAGGTGGTGTGGTGGCTAAGGGCACTGTCAAGCCCATTCGATTTATAGTATCATTCAGGTCCAGTATCTCTCTATTTATTTTCTGCCTAGGATATCTGTCTAAAGGAGATAATGGTGTTGAGATCTCCAACAATTATAGTATTTCTCCCTATCTCTCCTTTTAGTTCCAGCAGCCTTTTGTTCAGATATTTAGATGCACCTGAGTTGGGTGCACAGATATTTATAAATGTTAGGTCTTCTTTCTGGATTAGCCCATTTACTATTATATAATGCCCTTCTTTGTCTCTTCTTACAGTCTTTGTCTTGAAATATATTTTGTCTGAAATCAATATCACTACTCCAGCCCTTTTTTTATTTCCATTTGCATGGAATATCTTTTTCCAGCCCTTTACTTTTACTCCATGTATGTCTTTATCCATAAGGTGAGTTTCTCATAGGCAAGAGATAGAGGGTTTCTGTTTTTTATTTTTATTTTTATTTTTTATTTTTTTCTATTCTGCCAGTCCATGTCTCTTAATGGGAGAATTTAATCCATTGACATTCAATGTAATTATTGCTATTTCCGTACCTGTTCCTATCATTACATGAGCCATTTTCTTGGTTGCTTTTTGTTCTCGTATAACTGTCTGTCTGACTTTTTAGTTTTTCTGGTATAGCACTCCCTTCAGAACCTCTTGAAGAGCTGGTCTGGAGTTGGTAAATTCCTTCAAATTTTGTTTATTCAAGAATGTTTTTATCTTTTTTTTTCACATATAAAAGATAATCTTGCTGGGTACAGTATTCTTGGTTGAAATTGTTTTTCATTCAACACTTTGACAGTATTTCCCCATTCTTTCCTTGCCTGCATTGTTTCCACTGAGAGATCCAATGTTAGCCTGATGAGGTGACCTTTATAAGTAATTTGACGTTTCCCTCTTGCCAACTGTAGTATCTTGTCTTTGTCTGTTGTTCATGCCAGTCTGGCTATGATGTGCTTTGGAGAGGATCTTCTTGAGTTTATTCTACTCAGGGACCTATGTATTTCTTGGGTCTGGATATTTGAATACCTTTCTAGATTTGAAAAGTTTTCTTTCAGGATTTCATGGAATAAATTATCTAGGCCCTTATCATTTTCTTCCTCTTCTGGGATACCAATTATCCAGATGTTGGGACACTTGATGATATCCAGTATTCCTTGTATATTACCCTCATTTTTCATGGTTGTTTTCTCAAACTTCTTGACACTTTTTTCTAGGTCAGATGTTTTGTCTTCTACATTAGAGATTTGATCCTCTGCCTGATCTATTTTTAATACTTTCAAGGGAGGTTTTTATTTCCTGTATCACATTCTTCAACCCTAGAAGTTCTATCCGGTTCTGGTATAAGGTATCTATTTCTTCTTTCAAATCATGAAAGGACTTCCTCATCTTCTGGAGCTCTTTATCTCTTTTCTCGTCCATCTTGGTTAGTTTGGTCACTAAAAATATTCTGAATTCCTTATCAGATATGTCCATGATATCCATTGTATAGACTGTGGGTGATGTAGTTTGATGATTTCCCTTGGGGGAGAGGCCTTTCATTGATTGCTCATACTTCTTGAGCCTCAGCGATTGTTCCTAGTCATCAGGTGATCTATATGTTGCTCCTTATCTTATTTAAGGTATCTCTGAATGTTAAAAGGTGTACAGAATTAGAAAACTGATTATTTCTCTTATGGTTGGCTTACCTGTTGCTCACTAGTACCATGTATTCTTGCTGCTGGTCCTGGGTGACCCAAAGTCTTCCCTGTTTCTAAGGAGAGGTGAGCCTCCAACTGACCTAAAAACAACACCTCAAAAGCAAAAAGAATCCAAACAAACAAAAAAATGTGTGACGTGCAATGTGCACCACACGCTGAAGTCCAGAGATGAGAAGAAATGTGGATGCATAAGGGTTCTGGGCAGAATGGCCTGGAGCCACAGGTAGACTGGTGTCCAGAACTGCTGGCCAGCTCAATCTGGTTTGCAGCTGGGGTGTATGTGGGGGGGGAGCGACTTCATCTTAAACTCCCAAGGAACCAACCTGAAGTCCAGAGACAAGAATGAGTGGGGAAGTGTAATGGTCCCGGGGGCAAGGGCTTGCAGCCACAGGCAGCCTGGTGTCCAGAACTGCTGGCTGGCTCAATCTGGTTTGCAGGTGGAGTGTGGGGGGTGCGAGTTCATCTTAAATTCCCAAGGAATCAATCTGAAGTCCAGAGACAGGACAAGGTGGGAATGCACAACAGTTCAGGGTGGAAGAACCTGCAACCCTAGGCAGTCTGAAGTCCAGAACTGCTGTTCGGTTCAGTCTGGTTTGCAGGTGGGGTGGGTGGGGGAGTGAGTAGGTCTTAAAGTCCCAAGGAACCAACCTGAAGTCCAGAGACACGTAGGGGTGGAGATGTGCAAAGGATCCGGGCTGAAGGGCCTGCAGCTGCAGGCAGCCTGGTGTCTGGAACTGCTGGTTGGCTCTATCCAGTTTGCAGGTGGTGCGGGGGTGTGAGTTCAACTTAAAGTCCCAAGCAACCAACCTGAAGTCCAGAGATGAGAAGGGATGGGGATGTGCTATGGTCCCAGGTGCAAAGGCCTGCAGCTGCAGGCAGCTTAGTGTCCAGAACTGCTGGCCAGCTTGATCCATTTTGCACATGGGATGTGGGGGGTGCGAATTTGTCTTAATGTCTTCAGGAACCAACCTGAAGTCCAGAGATGAGAAGTTGTGGGGATGGACAATGGTCCTGGGTTGAAGGGTCTACAGCTGCAGACAGCCTGGGGTCCAGATTTGCTGGCTGGCTAGATCAGGTTTGCAGTTGGTGCAGGAATGTGAGTTTATTTTAAAGTCTCAAGGAACAAACCTGACATTCAGAGATGAGAAGGGGTGGAGATTCGCAAGGACCTCTGACTGAAGGGCCTGTAGCCACAGGCATCCTGGTGTCGGAACTGCTGGCCGACTCTATCCAGTTTGCAGGTGGTGTGCGTGGGGTGTGAGCTCATCTTAAAGTCCCAAGGAACCAACCTGAAGTCCAGAGACAAGAAGGGGTGGGGATGTGCAACGGTCCCGGGTGGAAAGGCTTGCAGCCACAGGCAGCCTAGTGTCTGGAACTGCTATTCAGCTTGATCTGTTTTGCAGGTAGGATGTGGGGGATGAGAGTTCATCTTAACGTCTTCAGGAACCAACCTGAAATCCAGAGACGAGAAGGTGTGGGGATGGGCAATAGTTCCGGGCGGAAGGGCCTGCAGCCGCATGCAGCCTGGAGTCTGAAACTGCTGGCCAGTTTGACCCAGTTTGCAGGTGGGATTTAAGGAGTGCGAGTTAATCTTAAAGTCCCAAATAACCAACCTGAAATCCAGAGACGAGAAAGAGTGGGGATGCACAACTGTCCCAGGCAGAAGGACCTGCAGTGGAAGGCATCCTGGGGTCCAGAACTGCTGGTCAGCTAGATCCCGTTTGCAGGTGAGGTGGGGATGGTGTGAATTCATCTTAAAGTCCCAAGGAACCAACCTGAAGTCCAGAGTCTAGAAGCGGTTGGGATGCGCAACAGTCCCAGATGGAAGGGCCTGCAGCCGCAGACACCCTGGCGGCAGAACTGCTGACCAACTCAATCTGGTTTGCACATGGTGTGCAGGGGGTGTGAATTTGTCTTAAAGTCCCAAGCAACCAACCTGAAGTCCAGAGACGAGAAGGTGTGAGGACGCGCAGAGGTCCTGGGTGGAAGGGCAGGAACTGCTGGCAGGATCGGTCCCGTTTGTAAGTGGGGTTGAGGAGGTGCATGGTTCCTTGGGACCAACCTGAAGTCCAGAGATGAGAAGAGGTGGGGATGTGCAAGGGCCCTGGGTGGAAGGGCTTGCAGCTGAAGGCAGCCTAGTGACTGGAACTTCTGGCTGGCTTGATCCATTTTGCAGGTGGGATGTGGGGGGTTTGAGATCATCTTAACATCCCCAGGAACCAACCTGAAGTCCAGATATGTGGTGATTGGCAATGGTCCCAGGCAGAAGAGCCTGTAGCCGAAGGCAGCCTGGTGTCCGGAACAGCTGACCAGTTCGACCTGGTTTGCAGGTGTGGTTTGGGGGAATGTGAGTTCATCTTAAAATCCAAGAATCCAACCTGAAGTCCAGAGATGAGAAGGAGTTGGGATACACAATGGTACTGGGCAGAAGGGCCTGCAGCGGAAGGCAGCCTGGAGTCCAGAACTGCTGGCCAGCTCAATTTGGTTTCCAGTTGGGGTGGGTGGGGGTGCGAGTTCATCTTAAAGTACCAAGGAACCAACCTGAAGTCCAGAGTCAAGAAGGGGTGGGGATGCGCAATGGTCCCAGACAGAAAACTGGCAGCTTCAGGCAGCCTGGTGTCCAGAACTGCTGGCTGGCTTGATCTGGTTTGTAGGTGGTGTGTGGAGGGGTGTGATTTCATCTTAATGTCCCAAGAAACCAAACTGAAGTCCAGAGACGAGATGAGGTGGGGATGCTCAATGGTCTCAGGCAGAAGGGCCTGTAGCCACAGGCAGCCTGGTGTCTGGAACCGCTGGCCAGCTATATCTGGTTTGCAGGTGGGGTGTGTGTGGGGGTGGAGTGGGGTGTGAGAGATCATCTTAAAGTCCCAAGAAACCAACCTGAAGTCTAGAGACGAGAAGGGGTGGGGAGGTGCCATGGTTCTGGGCAGAAGGGCTTGCACCCGCAGGAAGCCTGGTGTCCAGAAATGCTGATGGCTTAATCTGGCTTGCAGGTGGGGTGTGGGCAGGTGCCAGTTCATCTTAAAGTGCCAAAGAACCAACCCAAAGTCCAGAGACAAGAAGGGGTGGGGATGCACAGTAATCCCAGGCAGAAGGGCCTGCAGATGCAGGAAGCTTGGTGTCCAGAGCTGCTGGCAGGCTCGATCAAGTCTCCAAGAGAGGAGAAGTGGTGGGGAAGTGCAATGTTCCTGGGTGGAAGGGCTTGCATCTGCAGGCAGCCTGGTGTCCAGAACTGCTGGCCGGCTCGATCTGATTCGCAGGTGAGATGTGGGGGCTGTGAGATTATCTTAAAGTCTCATGGAACCAATCTGAAGTTCAGAGGTGAGAAGGGGTGGGATGTGCAATGGTCTCAGGAGGAAGGGCCTGCAGCCGCAGGCAGCCTGGTATCCGGAATTGCTGGCCGGCTCAATTTGGTTTGCAAGTGTGGTGGGAGGGGGGATGCGAGTTCATCTTAAAATCCCAAAGAACCCACCTGAAGTCCAGAGACGAGAAGGGGTGGGAATGTGCAATGGTCCCGGTCGGTAGGGGCTGTAGCTGCAGGTAGCCTGGTGTCTGAAACTGCTGGCGGCTCGATCCGGTTTAAAGGTGGGGTGTGATAGGGGGGTACGAGTTCATCTTAAGGTCCCAAGGAACTAACCTGAAGTCTAGAGATGAGAAGGAGTGTGGATGTGCACTGGTCCCGGGCGGAAGGACCTGCAGCGCAAGGCAGCCTGGTGTCCGGAACTGCTGGCTGGCTCAACCCGGTTTGCAGGTGGAGTGTGGGGAGGGTGCGAGTTCATCTTAAACTCCCAAGGAGGCAACCTGAAGTCCAGAGACGAGAAGGGGTGAGGATTCGCAAGGGTCCCGGGTGGATGGGCCTGCAGTTGCAGGCAGCCTGGCATCGGAACTCCTGGCTTGCTCAATCTGGTTTGCAGGCGGGGTGTGGAGATGGTGTGAGTTAGTCCTAAAGTCCCAAGGAACCAACCTGAAGTCCAGAGATGAGAAGGGGTGGGGATGTGAAAATGTCCCCAGTGGAAGGGCCTGCAGCCACAGGCAGCCTGGTGTCCAGAACTGCTGGCTAGCTTGATCCAGTTTTCAGGTGGTGTGGGGGTGTGCGAGTTGGTTTAAAGTTCCAAGGAACCAACCTGAAGTCCAGAGAGGAAAAGGGGTGAGGATACGCAATGGTCCTGTTCAGAAGGGCCTGCAGCCGCAGGCAGCCTGGTGTCTGGAACTGCTGACTGGCTAGATAAGGCTTGCAGGTGGGGTGTGGGGGTGTGCGAGTTTGTCCTAAAGTCCCAAGGAACCAACCTGAAGTCCAGAGACGAAAAGAGGTGGGGATGTGCAACGGTCTCAGGCGGAAAGGCCTGCAGCCACAGGCAGCCTGGTGTACAGAACTGCTGGCCAGCTCAATCTGATTTTCTGGTGGGGAGTGATGGGGTGCGTGTTTGTCTTAAAGTCCCAAGCAACCAACCTGAAGTCCAGAGATGAGAAGGTGTGGGGATGCGCAAGGGTCCCAGGCAGAAGGGCCTGCAGTTGTGAGCAGCCTGGTGTCTGGAACTGCTGACTGCCTCGATCTGGTTTGCAGGTGTGTGTGTGTGTGGGGGGGGGGGTGCTAGTTCATCTTAAAATTCCAAGGAACCAACCTGAAGTCCAGAGACTAGAAGGGGTGGGGATGCGCAACAGTCCTGGGTGGAAAGGTCACTTTTTTATATCATTTTTAACAGTTTAGCATCATTTTTAATTTTTAAATTTTAGGTAGTGTTTCATAGTTTTACTTGTAGAAATTTTTTTATGTCTTTAGTAAGGTTTATTGCTAGATATCTTATTGGTTTTGTAGCTATGGTAAATGGGATTTCTTTCTTCAATTCTGTCTCAGTTTGTCCATTGTTTGTGTATAAAAAATGCTATAGATTTTTTATATGTTGATTTTGTATCCCTCCACTTTATTATTTATCAGTTCCAGAAGTTTTTTTATGGATTCTTTTGGATTTTCTATGTACAGCATCATATCATCTACAACTAGAGATAATTTCACTTCTTCTTTTCCTACTTGGATGCCTTTTATTTGACTTTCTTGACTAATTTCATTGGCTAGAACTCCCAGTACTATTAAAAAAGAGTGGGGAACATGGGCTGCCTTGTCTTGTTCCATTTTTTAGTAGAAAGGTTTTCAGGTTTTTCTATTTAGTCTGATGTTAACTATGGGATTTTTTTTTTTTTTGAGAAGTTTTTGCTACAGGGTGTGTGCAATTGCCAGAAAGACAGAGAGAGACAGACAGAAAGTGAGAAATCACCCTCCAGGGGGTATGGCCATGCCACAATCCCTTCTCCTCCATTCTCCTCTCAAGATCTTGGGCACGCACGCACTCACATGTGCCCGATGTGAGTTTAAGCCACCAGGTCCAGGACTCGAAACACAGTCAACTACATGGGAGTCCAGTGTCATAGCCATTATGCTAACTGCTGGTCCCTTAGCTAGATGACTTTTATTGTGTTGAGGAAGGTTCCTTCTATGCCAATTTTTCTGAGCATCTTACTCATGTAGAGCTATTGTATTTTTCAATGAATTATTTAATTTAATTAATTGATTATTATTCAGTTTTACGAGAGAGAGAGGGAAAGAGAGAGAGAGAAAGTAAACTGCCAGATCAGGTCTGGGACTCAAACTGTGGTTGGCCATGTGGGAGTCCAGTACTATAATTGCCAAGCCACCTGCTGGTTCTAGGGGGAGGGAGTGTTGTATTTACTGAATCTTTTTTTCTGTATCAATTGATATGATCAATTTTTTGTTTTATAAATAATTATTTTATTTAAGTTTGTTTGTTCCTTTCTTTGTAATTTGACTTGAAAGGAACAGAATAAGAGAGAGGGAAAGTGAGAAAGCAAGCCACCAGGTCCAGGATTCAAACCTTGGTTGGCAATGTGGGAGTCCAGTGCTGCTAACCACCACATCATATGGTTTGCCCTGATCGTATGGTTTTTATCTTTTTTTTTGTAATTATTTATTTTTAATGAATGAATGAATGAATTTTTACATTTTTCCACAAACATTTACTTTACATATCAAAAGAATTTTTTTGCTCATACTCCATATTTCTTGATAGTTAATAAACAACTTTCAGAATTTCAAAATACTGAATTTTAAAGATAATGTTCAAAATAGTTCTTATAATTTTTTATAATTTTGTTTATGACTCTAAACCAGCAGAAACAGTATGATTTTAAATATTTTCGAGAAAATATTTACATGTTAACCACTCAAATTGTTGAAAAGCAAATGCCCAGCACACAATTAACACATAAGCCTTCTCAATTGAGCCTTGCCCAACAAGTATTCTGTAACATACCATCTGCTAGCAAAGATCAGTCTCTTTTTCTTCTTTCAACATCTTTCTCAAAATAATCCTCTGGTGTGGTTGCTCTTTGGCAATCTCTACTGATTACAATGCTGGGCTAGAAAAGTCCAGGTTATTTTAGGTTATAAATTTGTTCATATATCTTCTCTAATCCTCTCTGCCAGGCAGAAGTATTTATGGGGCCAGGTCATTTTTCTAATAGCTTCTGTTGGCTTACTTGAGATTCACCTTAGTTCCATAGTTTTCTGATTGATCTTCAGATACGTCATTCCAGTCAAAGTCCTGTCCAATAATTAGTATTTACAATTTCTGATTCAATTCAACAAGCATTATTGAAATAACCCTTCTGCCACAAAATATGAATATTCCCAAATATTTCCAATTCAAGAGCAGTCAGGAAGAAAAGTTATGTTTCCATTTAGAGAAACAAACAAGAAAGATATTTTAACAAATTGCTGAACCTATCAACAACTCAAAAGAAAGTAAAATGTTTAAATTGGGAAAACAAAGCATAGTAAAAAAAAATCAGTAATGTTTTACTCAAAAGTCATAAAATTCTATTTCGGCAGTTCAGTCTTATGTTCAAACATTCTTCTGTTGAATATGCAGTGTTGCCGTGGTCCAATCTTTCTGTTTAAATCCTGGAAATTAGCATTCAAGATTATTATTGATATTTTTTATCCCTAGGATTAAATTGGTTATTTTCCTGGTTGCCTTTTGTTGCCTTATTTCTGTATGTGTCTTTAGTTTTCCAGGTCAAACACTGCTTTCAGGACTTCTTGAAGAGTGGGTCTGCTATTGGCAAATTCTTTCAGGTCTTGTTTATCTGAGAATGTTTTTATTCTTTCTTTCCATATGAAAGATAATCTTGTCACGTATAGTATTCTTGGTTGAAACTGTATTTCACTTAACACTTTGAATATATTTTGCTGTTCTTTCCTTGCTCACAATGTTTCTGATGAGACGTCTGAGGTTAGCCTGATGGGTAACCTTTATAAGTAAGTTGACATTTCTTTCTTGCCAATTTTAGTATCTTGTCTTTGTCTGTAGATTTGACCAGTCTGGCTATGATGTGCCTTGAAGATCTTCCTGGGTTTATTCTATTAGGGGTCCTTTGTATTTCTTAGGTCTAGATCTTTGAATGCCTCTCTAGGTTTGAAAGTTTTCTTCCAAGATTTCATGGAATAGATTATCAATGCCCCTATTAGTTTCCTCACCTTCTGGGATACCAATTATCTGGATGTTTGGGCACTTAATGCTGTCTAGTATTTCTCATATAGTATTCTCATTTGGGGGGTTATTTTCTCAGTTTTGTTTAGATTGTTTTTAATAGATCAGAGGTTTTGCCTTCAACATCTGAAATTCAATTTTCTGTATCTAATCGGATTTACTTTCAAGAGAGGTTTTGATTTCCTGAATGGTAGTCTTCATCTCTAATAGCTCCATTTGATTTTTTTTAATGGTGTGTATTTCCTCTTTAAGATCATGAAAGAACTTCAACACCTCCTGGAACTCATTGCCTCTTTTCTCCTGCATCTTCTGGAGTTCATTGTCTCTCAGCTCTTGGATCTCACTTAGTTTTGTCACTATGCATATTCTGAAGTCTCTATCAGACATTTCTATGGATTCTACTGTACTGTCTGTGGATGATGAGGGATTGTTGTTTTCCCTTTGGGTAGAAACATTTTCTTGATTTCTCATGCTTCTTCTTTTTTTATATTATGTGTGCCCCTGCAGTTGTTTCTGGTCATTCTGTGACAAAAATCTCTCCTCCACAGTGCTTGTCTGAATATTTTGGGAGCCTAGGAGATAGATTTAGAACATGACTTCCCTGAACTCGCCAAGACACACCTCCGCTTTGAAATGACTTCTTGTCTGAACATTTTGGGAGTCCAGGAGGTGGATTTAGAGCATGGCTTCCCTGAACTTGCCAGGACACACCTCCTATCTTTATTATTTTTTTTTCCTTCTTTTTTTTTTTTTTGGAGAGATTTTCACTGTAGGGCGCGTGCGCTCGCCAGACAGACAGAGAGAGACATAGAGACAGAAAGCGAGAAATCACCCCCCAGGGGGGATGGCCACGCCGCAATCCCTTCTCCTCCATTCTCCTCTCGGGATCTTGGGCACGCACGCACACGCGCCCGGCGTGAGTTTTAAGCCACCGGGTCCGGGACACGAACCGCAGTCGACTACATGGGAGTCCAGCGACATAGCCATTACGCCAACTGCTGGTTCCCTATTTTTGTTAATGTGAAGTATTACATTGATTGTTTTGCATATATTGAACAATCCTTCCATCTCTGGTATAAATCCTACTTGTTCATGGTGTATAATCTTTTTAACATGTTGTTAAATGTGATTTGCTAGTATCTTGTTGAGAAGTTTTGCATCTGTATTCATCTGAA